>NW_015504668.1:146490-179265 GCF_001595765.1 Miniopterus natalensis | reverse complement strand
AAAGAACAGAAAAGGAAAAAAAGACCATCCCCCACCCCCAAGTCTCCAGCCAAATCTAGTCAACAAAGCAATCGGTGCTGTCAAAACAAAAGAGTGCAATCAGCCCCATAGATTTCTATGGGATTATCAGTCCTCCTCCTCCCTCCCCACCCCTCGCCCCAGGCCCTCTACTTCCTCAACCCATTTCCCTGGATGGAAATAAAGGTTGTTCAGACTCCCAAGGTTGATTTCTTAAATGCAGCGAAGTTGGAGTTGGCTTGCCTTGGCCATGCTGGGGTGGGAGGAGGGAAGCCTTCATTTGTCTATGCCATGTCACAGAAGGTAGGCACATCTGTCCTTCTGTAGCCCTGACAACAATGGCTCTAAGAAATCTGATATTGGCCATGTAAACTGAATACTTACTGGTGGCCCCACTAGTCAAAATGTCTCCTTTATGACTTTTGACTAAACTGAGCATTTACCATAATCACCATAATTAGTACACATTACACACCTAATGATTCTCAAGTAGATTTTAACTAAATGTTTATACAAGGCTCACTCTATTACTTAAAGAAAGCATTACTTTTCATTATAAACTTTCCATTAGAAGTACAGCTTCATTAGGCACAAATCCCTGGCATTCTCTAAATACTGAGTTTTACCAGTTTTCCTCCCATTTTACCTCACCGTTTCAGTGGGAATTGTATGGACAGGATGTGCTTAACTTTGTGATTTCACCATGTGTAGCCTGTCCCCCTATCTTAAGTTTGCCTTAGGTGCCCTGAGACGGGGTGAAGGTGGATAGTACAAGGATAGGGCAATATCTCCAAGAGTCTATTCGTTTTCCCAGCCACAGAAGCTGAGGGTGAAGTTGAGCATGTCAGAGTATGTTCCAACTTTGCCTCTGACTTAAAGCTCAGTTGTATATAAATGCAGATTTTAATAGCTCTAGGTCTACCTCATTTAGGAAATAAAATGAAGTAAAGAAATGCGCCAACAACATAAACCTGAGAGTAGTCTAAGATGTGTCATAAACACAGACAAGGGCCAAGGTAATTACACGCAAACACTGATGGCTGCCTGTCCATCTTTTGTATTTATTATTTTATTAACAACGTTTTTATAGTACATTTGAGAAGCAGTCCACCTCCTTTGCACCAAGAATCTCAGCCCATTGAGAGGCGGAAAACAGATATGGGTAGAATCTGTGGAAGAGCCCTGTTGCTACAGAAATCTCTATGGATGGGTAAGAGTAAGTAGCATTTGGTATTATTTGTACTGGCCAAAGGTAGACAAGACAAAATTAATTATTTGGAGGAAGAAATCCCTCTTAACTTCTCTGGTGGTTATAAGGAAGAAAGTTGTGCAGATGTAAAGTATGTGCAGGTCTCAGCTTCCATTCCAGGAGGTAAAACAGAGTATGCTTCATGATACTGTGCCCATCAAATATTGTTAATTTTCCAAGAATACTGGTCCCATTTTCTTTTCACAATAGTAACTTTTTAACAATACAAATCAGTAAGACAGGAGTCCCTGGCAGAGTCTATTGAAATTTAATCCTTATGAAACCAACCATGGTACTTATGGCTTTTGCAGTAGGCCATCTCTTCCAACCAGGTCTCTCCCCTCCACCTGCGGCTGATCCTTTCCCTGGAAATAATGACAGGAAGACTTGCCAAAGAACACCTTGATACCAGTTCTAGGATCAGTTCCTAACTCTACAGTAATGATCTTACATTAGGCAGAGGGGGAGTCAATCCTTTCCCCTGGAATCCTTTTATAAAAATGTGAAGAACTATAATAAAGGAAAAGAGCAAACCCAGAGGAATACACTCAGAGGACAGCTTAAACTAACCAGTGACAGGACATTGGCCTAGCCAATGTTAGAGGGAATTAGGAATGAAGGAGCAATCTACAGGACTATGATCCGTTAAGTGAAAGCCATTTTTTGTCCTTAGGACCAACTATGTAACGTAGTCTTCTTTTCTCAGTCTAGATTATATTTCTCTTATAAATTACAAAAGTTACTGAAGCTTGAGGGCCACAAATAACCTGTCCCAAATGTTACAGAGCTAATAAAAATAAGGCATGGTCAGAGATCTGGAGGTGAAGACAGGAGTCAACTGCTGATCTAATTTTTCCATTTCAAATTTCTGCTTTCACATAGCATCTCCTTGAACAAGCCTGGAAGATTTCTTTAGTCCTCCTACCTAAATATAGGATAAGATTATACACACACACACGATCATTTAATTGGTAACTTGGCCACAAGAAGCCTTAAGTGCGGTGTCTTTTGGTATACTTAAGAGTCTTTCACAATCTCCCCCTACGACGTGCATTGTCCCTGGTGTAACCTACTCTGGTGAGGGTAATGCCTCCAACGAGACAACACTTTTTCTTCCTCTAGTAAGCCAGAATAGGGAGGGGTAGGTGGGTTAGCTACTCTCAGATGTCCTTTTTCTAGGAGCCTACCTTTGCCATCCTAGTTTTGCCACATAGAGGATTAAATTATCTACAAACAGCAAAGCCCTTTGAACAGAACTCTTGCACCATTTCTAGGTTTTAAACAAAACTGAGGGAGAGGGAGATGATTGGGAAGAAGTAGCTTTCAAGATCCTGGGTCCCACTGTACCTCTGCAGGTGCCAACAAAGAGCCAATTCAGGAAAATGAGTAAGTATCCTTTTGTTTTCCCCAATCTTGCATCCCAGGAGTGGCAAATCTAGGCCCTCAACATCCACTCCTCACTCCTTCCTAAATGTCCTAGACACTCAGACCCTTCACTTTCCTACCTATTATCACAGGCAACGTTACAGACTCCACAGACAAGGGCAATCCCCAGGATGGTTCAGTGAGTACAGGCAGGGACACTCAGCCACATCTCCAGAGGTGCAAAAATGGCTCTGCAGGGTGACCCAGTCAGCAAGGGCCTCGGTGGCCAGAGGCACAGAAGTGATGGTAGCATCGGGTCCTCATCTCAGCTCCTTAGCCAAGCAGAGACAGCCAGGTGGGCCCAGGCTACCAATCTCTTTTTAAACTCTCCTGCCTAGCCAATCCATGCGCAGTGCCATCTCTGGTTCCTTGCCACGGGTTCTAGACTCGGGCAGGAGATCCCCCACCCTAAGCCTGGGCACCACAAGACAGTGAGCCGCCCTGGGAACCTACTTGTGCCACCTAAAGCAGGCAGTTTCCTAAAGTGATCTCTGTCAGGCGGAACCTGGGTTTGCTGCATCTGGGGAGGAACCTTGGCAGCCCTCAATGGTAGAGGTCTTGCCCGGCCAGGCATGGCTCAGCAGTTGAGCATCGACCTAGGATCCAGGCGATCAGGGTTCGATTCCCAGTCAGGGCACATGCCCGGGTTGCGGGCTCGATCAATGACTCTCTCATCATTGATGTTTCTGTCTCTCTCTCTCTCCCTCTTCTTTCCTCTCTCTGAAATCAATAAAGATATATAAAAATTAATAATAATAATAATAATAATTCCTTTAAAAAAAAAAATGGTAGAGGTCTCTTGGGATCTCCCCTGCAGTGCTCTCTACACAGAAGCTCCTTCTCTTCCAAAGGTCTTTGCTTCTGGAGATGGGAGGGGCACGAGAAAGGGGGCTACTTTTAAAAACTTTAACTCTTAAGCTCCAAGTTTTTGGTGTCTGTGTCAAAATGTGAGCTCTCCACAAAGCAAAAGAAATTAGGCTGGTTGGGAGAGTGCCAGAAATGGTGCTGTACGAATCCCTAGTGCCCTATAAACACCCCCTATACCCACAGTTAGTATCATATCACAAGGGCAAAGATGGATTTCAAAGCTGTAACCTCCAGGGACTCTTCCAGCTCTTGCCTGCTCAACCCCTGGCATCCATGACCTGACTTAACCATTTCCCCAGCAGTTCCTCTGCTTTGCACCTAAACAATAAATTTAATTTATTTCACAGTCTTTGATTTTACCAGGCCTCATAGCCTCAGGTCAACGTAAATTGATCAATGGCCTCCTTCAATCTCTAAGGTCACAAATTATATTATATGCCATTAGCAGCACTTTCTTCTCCCAGGGGACTTCCCCACTAGTCTCATCTCAAACACTAAAAAAAGACAGGTGTCAAGTGGTGGTGTTGCCTAGGCTGACACGGCTCTAAAATATAGTGAGAACACTCTCCTTTCTGATACACTCAACACACTCTTTCTCAACAAAAATAATCAAATGTCCTTTCCCCAGATACACAAGGTAGGGGGGGAGGGGAAGGTGGGAGCAACCTGCCCTGACTTGAGGTCAATGCACTATTCGGCCCCCACAAAAGACAGCCTGAAGAGGCCATCATTCACTTTGGCCCCCGCTCGTTCTCATTCCCAAAGTCACCACCCAGCCTCAGCAAGGTAGACGGCTTTGCACATAGAAGAGACCATATTTGCAAAGGAAATGGGGCAGGGCCTGGACCGACTGGGGCTCCCCTCCGAGAGCTGGACCAGGCCCCACCAGGTGCAAACTGTGTGACGGAACATCTGGGGCTGGATGGAAGGACGAGCACTGCTCTCCTTCCCCTTGGGAACCCCCAGAGCAGGGTTATGACTTTGAGGCCTAGCAAAGGCACCTTTTAGCTCCCTTTGGCCCAGGGCTGGCAGGGGGAATGGGTTGGGCCCCCTGAGCACCTGCAGACTCTAGAGTTCTCAACCCAGTGTGCCAGGCTCCAGGAAACTGCCAAACTATATATGTGAGGGTTGTGGGCCCTTGTGTGTACCCTCCAGGCTATGCTGGTGTTGAGGGTGATGGTTGGACACTGTGGCCTTCAAGCCTCCCACCTAGCCCTTCAACCATGCCACCTGGCACCAGCTCCAGAGGAGTGCAAGCTTCCCAATTAAAGTTGGAGTTAAGGCCACTGCAATCAAAACTGCCTGGTACTGGCATAAGAACAGGCATATAGATCAGTGGAACAGAACAGAGGCTCCCAGAAATAAACCCACACCTTCGTGGGTCAATTAATATTTGGCAAAGGAGGCAAGAACATACAATGGAGGAAAAACAGTCTCTTTAATAAATGGTGCTGAGAAAACTGGACAGGTACACGCCAAAAAATGAAACCAGACCACTAATTTACACCATGCATAAGAATAAACTCAAAATGGAAAAGAGACTTAAATGTAAGTCGCAAAACCATAAAAATCCTAGAAGAAAAAACATAGACAGTAATATCTCAGACATCTCATATAGTAATATTGTGCCCGATATATCTCCTGGGGCAAGGGAAACAAAGGAAAAAACTAAACAAATGGGACTACATCAAACCAAAAAAGGCTTTTGCACAGCAATGGAAACCATAAAAAAGAAAAAAAAAAAAAACTATAAGGAAACCCACTGAATGACAGAACATAGGGGTTAATTTCCAAAATATGCAAAGAACTTACACAACTCAATACCAAGAAGACAACCCAATTTAAAAATGGGTAAAGGATCTGAATAGACACTTCTGCAAAGAGGACATACAGATGGCCAAGAGACATATGAAAAGATGCTTAATGTCACTAGTCAAACTAAATGCAAATTAGAACCACAATGAGATATCACCTCATGCCTGTCAGAATGGCTATCATCAATATATCAACAAACAACAAGTATTGGAAAGGATGGGGAGAAAAGGGAAACCCCATGCAGTGTTGGTGGGAATGCAGACTGGTGCAGCCACTGTAGACAACAGTATGGAGTTACCTCAGAAAATTAAAAATTGAACTGCCGTTTGATCCCGGGGTCCTACTTCTGGGAATATATCCTAAGAATCCAGAAACACCAATCAGAAAAAATATATGCATTCCTATGTTTATGACAGCATTATTTACAATAGACAGTGTCTGGAAATAGCCCAAGTGCCCATCAGTAGAGGAGTGGGTAAAAAAGGGTCAACCCATGATCCAGGAGATCACGGTTCAAAGCGTGGTCAGGACGAATGCCTGAGTTGCAGGCTTGATCCCAGGTAAGGGGCGTGCAGGGGGCAGCTGATCAAAGACTCTCTCATCACTGATGTTTCTATCTCTCTCCCCCTCTCCATTCCTCTCTCTGAAATCAGTAAAACCATGTTAAAAAAAAAACACAAAAAACAGTTGCAGTACATTCACACCATGGACTACTTACTAGGCTGAAAAAAACTAAAAGGAAATCTTACATTTTGCAATACCATGGATGGACCTGGAGATTATTGTACTAAGTGAAATAAGCCAGTAAGAGAAAGACAAATACCATATGATCTCACTTATATGTGGAATCTAACGAACAAAATAAACTGATGAACAAAATAGAAACAGAGGCATGGACACATGGACAGTTGTCAGAAGGGACAGGGGTTGGGGAACTGGATAAAAAAAGGTGAAGGGATTAAGCAAAAATTAAAAAACAACAACACAGCAACATATATATGGTGTCCCAAAAAATGTATACAGACACTTTGAATAACTCTAAAGGCAGTGTTTATGTTTATTAAAATGTATTTCAGTTCCAAAATTCAGCCATCAGCTGTTAAAGTGTATATACATTTTGGGGGGACACCGTGTGTGTGTGTGTGTGTGTGTGTGTGTGTGTGTGTGTGTGTGTATGTGTATCACGTAGACACAGACAACAGTGTGGTGGTAACCAGAGAGAATGGGGGTGAAGGGTAGGTGGAGTGGACAAAGAGGGTGAAAATGGGGATGCAAGGAGACTTTGCTTGGAGTGATGAGTCTGCATGTGATTGGTTTGCAAACCAATGTCACCCCGATAAACCCAACTGAAAAAGGAAAACAAACAAAAAATAAAATTGGGGTTCTCTGATGGGCTCAAAAAGCCACCAACAGGTGCTGTGGCCAAACCAAACCAGAGCCCGAACCTAACAGTGTGTATAGGTGTCTGCTAATCCACACTTAGCAGGTATGATCCCATGGTTTCTTCCAGCAATCAAATTAATGCATCCCTAATGAAAGCGTAACTCCCCTTTGTTCCTCCCAGACGATGCACTTCTCTCAGTTGTGTCCTTCCTCTTCCTCTAGGCCCTGTACCATCTCAAAGTGGAAAGTGGAAAGATTTTTCTGTTTCACACCATCATCCATCCAGTGTCCAAGAAGTCAAAATCTCTTAGAACTCTTCTCCATTATAATCAGAAGTAATCTTAGCAATTGAAGGCATCCACACCTTTTCCATCTGGCTAAAAATATAGTAGTATTTCACTGTGAATGAGCGTGTAAATGTGGTTGGCTGTGCAGCCCACGCTATCCTGTGCTTGTGTTGGTCTCACTCAGCGATATACTCTTTCTCAAGCATTAAGGAGTTTTTGGTAATTCAGCCTGTGTGTCTAAGCATGGATATCTGTATATGAATTTGTGTGTATGTGTTTCCAAGGGACCCTCTTCACATGTTTTAATGAGCTTTTGTATCCAGAAACATCTTACAAAAATTCTGAGTCTGCTCAGAGCTGTTGGGCACATAGAGTCCTTCACCAACGTTGACAGAAAAACAGGACCTAAGTCTAAGATGCCAGGCCAGCTGTGTGCCGGTAGGTACTGGAGAGAGCAAAGGGATCCTTGAATTGTTGGTATAAACAGGCACACCTTTAACCATGAAACTGTGGGCAGAGAGAATCAGAAACGTACTGGGAGACACATGCTGGAAACCGATGTGTGGATGCTTTGGAGCATTTGGAGAATTTGTTTCCTATTTAACAAAATCCTGTGTTTTCTCTCATAATATACCTATAATTTATGTTTCTGCATTTGCATATCTGTATTTCAGTTGGCCAGTTGATTTCTAGTTCTGTATGGACATGAGTTGTCCATGTGTTTTGATTTGTTTCCCCACGTGTTAATCAGGTGCACTTCTTAATCTGAACACTCCTAACACATATATAGCTCCCTGGGTCCTGACTTCCTGTTTGCTCTGCCTACTGCCTATGAGACATTCCCAAGCCAGAGCAGCATGGGTTTGCAAGGGAGGAGGGGAGAAGAGTAAATGTGAGAGTTGGTAATACTTATTTCTAGGGTATAAAATGTTTGATATGTGATCCACCCACTAATGCCAAGCTTTGTAAAGAACTAGAGAAATATCTTCACCAGTATATCACGATTTTGGAGCAATTCAATATTGGCTCCAAAGCATTCATACATCAGTTTCCAACGTCTGTCTCCTGGAATATTTCTGATTCTCTCTGCCCATGGTTAAAGGTGTGCTTGTTTATACCAACAATTCAAGGATCCCTTTGCTCTCTCCAGTGCTTACTGGCACAGAGCTGGCCTGGCATCTGAGGCTTAGGTCCCCTTTTTCTGTCAACCTTGGTGAAGGACTCCATGTGACCTACAGCTCTAAGCAGGCTTGCCCATACTTAAAGACCAGCATGAACCCTCTCTTGGAATACTGACATTAACATATATGCCTCTGCCAAACTCAGACCTTTAGGGGAGCATGCTTACTGTGTATGTTCACCGTTCCCCCACTAAGACCAAGCTAGTCAAACTAGACCCTCTAGGCCCTGCCTTGGTTCATCAAAGAATCAAACCTGATTCACAAGGATGTGAAAAGGAAAAGGGAAATAGCAGGCCCAGATCCCTTTCCTGTGCCTCACTGGGAATACTACACTTTCAGGAATTTTTTGTAGACTCTTTGTTCCCCACCTTATCCATTGATATCATTCCCATTACCTCTAAAAGGTTAAGAGAGAAGACACCCCAGTAGCTTTCATTCTATGTTTCTCACTGAAACCTCCAAGGCTAGCTGTTTAGCCCATGCTGGTAGGGATCTGCCCCCACCTGTGCACCATTCCCCCCCCCCACCATTTCTTCTTCTTCCTCTAACACCTTCTTCAGCCCATTTTTACTTAGAGGGATCTATCACAGTCACCAATAATATCGTGGGGAAGACTGCCAGATCTTGCCTAGGTCCTCCAGCTGGCAGCATTCACCAAGAACAGCACCTGGGAGTGTGATGGTGCCTGAATGGTTTTGGGGTGGGGTGGACACACATTCACTGACTGCCAGGAGTGAATCAGTGAATTGGTGGTGCCTGGCTGCCTGCCCACAGTTGTAGCCCTGTGTTCTGGGCAAAGAATCTGTGCATATATAGAGAGTGTGTATATATATACGTGTGTGTGTGTGTGTGTGTGTGTGTGTGTGTATACATGCTTTGTTTAATCCTCAAGTGGGAGAGGCGCGACAGAGGTGGGAGGTGCAGTGGGGCAGAGATGAAGAGCAGGGCAATTTAAAGACGTGAGTTGAGGAGACCCAGGGGAGAAACAAACTTGACTGTTCTGGACTCTTGGCGCCAGAGAGGAAATTACTCTAGCGACAGCCTCTCCACTTCTTGGTGGTGCGGTTCCCTGCAGCCGGACCTGGGTGTGCCTGTAGAAGGCAGAGAGGAGTGGCCCATCCTTCAAAAGAGTAAAGAGAATTGCCAATGAGTTGTGTAACTCATTAATCAGGACGACACTTAACTAATTTACTGTCAGACACTTACTGCTGACAGGGACTTGAGGAGCCTCAGCTGGGAGTGCCAAAAGCTCACAACGACCTCGTTCCCATGCCAGGTAATGCAGCGTGTGGTGGCCTGTACCTGCACAGTGTAGACCAGCCTTATAATAAATTTGCACCGTGTAGTAATCATCGCCATCTCCCACCATCCAGACTGAAATAACTTTCCAAAATAAAACGAACCCTGCAAAGTACAGACCAGATAATGGTGCGGAGTGAAGTGAGAAGAATGAATAACTGAGGCACCGTTTAAATCTGCAAATATGAAAGTCTGTACTTAATGACCAGCCTTTTAAATGCCCTCCACAAACAATTATGTCAGCTACACTAATGTAACATCGGCAGTGTCAGTTTTCAGAGCCACAGGAAGTGTGAGATGACCAGAACACTCAATTTCTCAAGTCTGTCTGTGCTGCATACTCACACCTTCTGGAATAGTGCTATTTCCTCCTCATTTTTACTCCTATGCCAAGAAACTTCTCCGAGAATCAAATTCCAGTATTCATTCCCTAATGTTCTACAAATAAGAGAAGAAAAATTAGCTAAAACAGAGCTGTCTAGTTTAAGCGGAGCCAGGGTATGCCACTATTCTAAACAAATATCTATTTGAAGAGTGCTGGTTTCTTTATAGGATTTGTTTTAAAATACATTCCTCATATTTAGATACAACCACCTTCAGATAAGCGTCTTTCTTTCCTTGACTCTTGTCTACTCCCTAGACGTCACCAGTCAGACGCCGAAGGCGGCGAGCCCAGGCATGCAAGGCGCTCTAGCGGGACATCACGAACTTTCTAGAAAATGCTCATTTTATTGTAGTCCGGCCTCCAAGGCAGCAGAAGCGTCTGTCTCCTGAACGCTTGCGTCCAGTCGCCTACTCTGTACACAGCAGGCGCCCAGTGTCCTTCCCACCTGCGCAGGTACTCGCCCTTACTGCCCAGCACGCCCATATTAAATCAACAGCCGTGTGGGGGCTATAACTTAAAACTCAAACAACAGCGCCAGAGGGTAGAAGCATCGTAAAAGACTTCCTACTTCTCCAGACTTGTAACTCAAAGGCACGTCAACCGAGTCGGAAACCCTTGCTCTGTTTTGTTTCCTGGTAGTCGGTTTTTTCAGTCCACCAGATTCACACTTCCCAACACTGGGATCTCTTTCCTCCGCGGTTTCTTTCTAAGTCTGAGAGCGCCTGCAGGTATTGCTCCGCTAGGCTCGCAAAGGTCGCCGCACAGCTTTACCGCGCATGCGCTGTAACTACAATTAGGAACTATCCGCCAGTGAAGACCCCAAATGGCGGCTGCCGCTTGACACAGATCTGCCGCAATCCAAAAGGAAAGCGACGGAAACCGTCTCACTCCTTTTCCTGCTCAGGAGCAAACTGAGCCTGCCTTCCCAGTTTCCAGCCCACTCTCTGCCCATGCTAAGTTGTCCCGTGACCCAGTCCCAGGGAAAGACGCAGGCCCCCTTTCACAGCGTTCCTCTCCTAGTGGTCAACGCCTGGCTGCGTAGGTTAGCTGTGTTTTTAATTACATATAGCTACGAAATAGAATATGGAATCGAACAATACAGCCAAAACGAAGGGCGAAAGCATCCATGGATACGAGAGCCTAAGACAAATCTATGCGGGAGTCCCGCCGGCGTGGGGAGAAGGGGGTGGGCGGCCAATTAAAGCCGGTGGCTGGCGGGCACAGTACATGCCTCGCAGGATAAAAGTGTTCGGCGCTCACCAGAAATCCTGAGCCACGTAGTAGGCAGAGAACCTAACTTTCAGCAGCTTTAATTCTTCCCGAGAACTGACATATGGTGAAGAGTGGGGACAAGGGGCGACTGCATGAATGGGGACAGGTTTGGGGAAGGGAAAGGGCAAGAAGGAGCAGAGGACCCCAGCTGAGGAAGCCTGGGGAGCTGCAAGGTCTGCAGTCTCTGGCTGCCCATCGCCTTTTTTGCCTGTTTCCCCTATCTGTTGCTAGCCAGGTGCTTTCCGAGTTGTCCCTCTCGAGCGTTGGGCTCCGGGGCGAGTTGGGGAGTGGCGGGCAAGTGACCGTGGCCCTGCTGGACCCTACTCTGGCTCTGGCTCTGCCCTGTCTCATCTTCTTCATAGCCGCGGAGCACAGCCCGCGATCAACAAAGAACGAGTTATGCCTTACCTTGCTGCGAGGAAGCTAGATTCCGTGACTTAGCAGCTGTACGCCGAGACCCCGATGCATCTTCCTCGAGAGTTTGTTTCTGGCACCTCCTCCTCTTGACTCTCCAGCAGCTTCTGTCTCCCCCTTCTGGTTCAGCTCTCCGCGCCAGCCAGCCGTCCGTTCCAGGGCTGAGGTCCTCCAGTATTCGCTCGAGCTCCGGCGCTTCTACCGTGGAGTTTCGGAAGGGTTGATTCCCCGGGGAAGGTTTACCTGAGTTTCCTTGCGGGCCATGGATTCCAGGTCGGACCCTTTTTGCGTCGGATCCAAATGCGGAGCCACTCGGAGGCGTTCCTCCCATTACTCCCTGTACTACTGTACCCACTCAGACTGAATTGCCAGGGTCAGGCTAGCTAGAGACCGTCTGTAGCTGCGGCGGCGACGAGGGCTGCCTGCAGAGCCAGAGTCGGAGAAATGGGGACACCACTGGCCGGCTCCTTCAGCAGCGAGCCAAGACTCCGCTAGCTAGTGAGAAGGCCTGTGGAGGACCACAATTATCACAACGCACGCTCCATTCAATGAAAACTCTCAATCCCATTGGCAGCCGCCTCCAGTGGCCAGCGCTGCGTCTCCGGTTCTTAGGTCCCTCTGGGGCTTTAGCCAGAGTGCGCCCACTCCCACCCTCCGCCAACTCACCGCTTCCTCCCAGAGGAACTGTTGCATTTCTCTGCGCAGGAAAATGCCGGGCGGCCAATAGCAGCCGGTCTGCCGGAACTCTACTCCTGAATTCCTCGGACCTTTAGATCACAGGAGAATTAGTTTGAAGAGTAAGGGAGAGCAAGCAGGAATAATAGCGCCGGCGGCACAAGCGGGGCTGCGGGGAATGCTAAGGTGGAGGAGATCCGCCTTAATTTCTCACAGTTCACAGGCACTACTCGAAGTGCACCCCAGAGGTTTGGAGGATCTGCCCAGACTCCTAAACAAAGAGATTTTCTTCGTGTTTTATTTTTCTCAGCGGGTTGCGAATTTTGGCTTACAACGTTCTCCCCATAACATTCCTCTTGAACCTTTCCTGGAGGCTTCGAAGAGCCTGCGCCCAGCTGATCAGTGCAATTGACAGGTATTGAAAGTCCTTTGCTCACTGGGGGTAGGGCAAGCAGGCTGGAGCCCGCAGCCCAGAGGCAAGGTTTCCAGCTCTTCCCAGCGCCGAACCCAAGCACTGACCCAAGAAGTCTGAGCTCCTGAAAGTAGAGAGAAAAGTATGACTGGAGGACGATTTTCCGCCTTAGACGCGAGCAGACTACGACATTGCTGTCAGAAACGTCCTACTAGTCTCCTGATTAAAGCGTTCCATGCCGGTAGTCGGGGAGTCGCTTTCTGCCTACGGACAAGACGGTGCGTGCAGGTTCCATGAGACCCTCAGTTCAAAATGGAGGTAAATCCACACCGAAAGAAAGTTTGAAAATATTCTGCTGTGTCCTTTCATTACTAACACAAGAGCGAGACCCAACCGGACCTAGTTAGCGGATACCTCTTTGAACATTAGACAAACTCCTGACAGCAGGAATTAGATTAGACAGTATTCATTCGTTCTGTTTACTTCTCAGCACAGAGCTATAACAACTCTTTACAGAGCAGAAGTGAAACACCTCTACCCATTTTGAAACCCTAAACTTAAGGTACAACTAAATTTTCCTACTCCAGATCTGCTTCTAGCAACTGATGCTAAAGACAATAAAGCAGGTGCCTTCAGAGCTGTACCCAACTGGACTGGCCTGCCACAAACCAGTGCAGGCACCTCTGAATAGCAGTGGTGTGTGGGAGTGGGCGAAAAGGGTAATAGAATTTACACCTTTTTCTTTCATTTTCTGAAACGGGGGTGAGTGCACCAGAAAGTTAACTCACATATTTTTCCAAAATCTATGGTATCAAGCAGGAAGACACCTAGATTATGATTCTGTACAGGTACTTCATATAAGTACATATGGGCCTGGACATTAAAAGTTGTTAGACTGAACACACATTAGTTACAAACGCAGAAAAGGCCTCTGGTTGTGTGATACAGCAACATTTCTTTAACTTTTTTTTTTTTTAACCTTTTCATTTTAGGTTAAAACTTTGTTTTAATTACAGTTTACATTCAATATTACTTTCTATAACCTTCGGGTGTACAGCATAGTGGTTGGATAATCACACACTTTACATAGTTTTTCTCCCTGATATTTCCAGTACCTACCTGGCCCCATAGTTGTTACAATATTATTGACTGTATTTCCTATGCTGTACTTTACATTCTCATGAGTACTTTGGAGCTAATATCTGTAATTCTTTTCTTAAAAATGTTTTTTTTGTTTTTCTTTAAATATGTTCTTATTGACTGGAGAGAGACAGAGAGAGGGGTGGGGAAGGAGTGAGAGAAACAGGGAGAAACATCCATGAGAGACAAACATGGATGGGCTGCCTCCTGCAAGCCCCCTACTGGTATCCAGGGGTAAATCCCTGGCATGTGACCTGACCTGGAACCAAACCTCTGACCTCTGGGTGCATGAGAAGACTGTCAACCAACTGAGCCACACCAGCCAGGGCCCCAATTTGTGCTTCTTAATCCCCTCCACCTTTTTCAACCATCCCCCTCAGCACCCACCTCTCTAGCAACTATCAGTCTCTTCTCTGTATCTATAAATGTCTTTCTATTTTGTTTGTTTGTTCATTTTGTTCTTTAGAGTCTACATATAAGTGAAACTGTATGCTGCTTGTCTTTACCTGACTCATTTCACTGAACATAATACCCTCTACATCCATCAAAGCTGTCACAAATGGTAAGATTTCATTCTCTTTTTATAACTGAGTAATAAACCATTATATATATGTGTACACACACACACACACACACACACACACACACACGCACACACACACACACCCCACTGGGTTTTTTATCCAGTCATCTATTGATGGGCACTTGGGTGGCTTCCATAGTTTGACTTTTATAAATAATGCTGCAGTGAACATTAGGAGTGCATACATTCTCTTGAATTAGTGTTTTGGGTGTCTTTGGGCAGATATCCAAAAGTGGAATTGCTGGGTCAAGAGGCAGTTCCATTTTTTAATTTTTGAGGAGCGGCCATACATTTTTCACAGTGTCTGCACTCCCACCAACACTGCACGGGGGTTCCCTTTTCTCCACATCCTCACTAGCACTTGTTCTTTGTGGATTTGTGGATGGTAGCCATTCTGACAGGCATGAGGGGATATCTCATTGTGGTTCTAATTTGCATCTCTCTGATGATTAGTGATGTTGAGCATCTTTTCATATGTCTCTTGGCCATCTGTATGTCCTCTTTGGAGAAGTGTCTATTCAGGGCCTCTGCCCATATTTTAATTGGATTGTTTGGATTTTTGGTGTTGAGTTGTCTGAGTTCTTGATAAATTTTGGCTATTAACCCCTTTTCAGATGTATCATTGTCAGAGAATTTACTGTCTATGTTTTATTCTAGGAGTTTTATGGTTTCAGGTTTTACATTTATGCCTTTAATCCATTTTGAGTTTACTCTTGTGTATGGTGTAAGAAGATGGTCTAGTTTCATTTTTTGGCATGTATCTGTCCAGTTTTCCCAACACCATTTGTTGAATAGACCTTCTTTAGCTCGTTGTATGCCCTTGCCTCCTTTGTCAAATATTAGTTGACCATATAGGCGTGGGTTTATTTCTCGGCTCTCTCTTCTGTTCCATTGATCTGTATGCCTGCTCTTTCTTGTACCAGTACCATGCTGTTTTGATCACTGTGGCCTTGTAGTATACTTTGATATGTGGTAGTGAGATACGTCCAACTTTGTTCTTCTTTCTAAAGATTGCTGTGGCTATCTGGGGTTGTTATCAACACTTCTTTTTGAAGCATCCCCTTAAATTCAAGACAAGTCTAAAATAATCAATGTCTGAGTTGGTCATTTGGGAGGAAACTCTCTGAATGTGGCTGTAGGGAAGATGGCCCTGTCCCCCTGGGAGTTGCAGGGAAGCACTGATGTTAGGTGAGCACAGGTCATGCCAGTCTCTTCCTAATGGATTAGGCTGCACCAGGGAGGTGCAGAAACCTCTGTCTCCATCCCTTGGTTCCACAACTCCTCCTCCAGACACAGGCATTCTGCACACTTTCCAGTCATAGGAAAATCCAGGAACTGAGCAATGGCCTAGGGCCAGCTGTTTCTCTGCACCCTGGGGCGTCTGGAGTGGGGGTTGGGAGCCTAACAAAGGGGGCTCTTTGTCTGACTTTCAGAGTCCTAGAGTGAAAATGAATGGGCAGATGTTATAAAGGGGAAAAGACTGGGAGGAGAGGCTGCTAACTGGGGGAGGGAGATTTGCTGCTAGAAACAAGAAGGCCAGTCAACCCCCTTTGATGTAATTCTCTTTTTTACACCATCTTTCCTTTTAAAAACTGAGCCTGGTCCCACTGTGTAGGCTGGTGGAATTTAAAAGGGTTTCTCTTCCATCTCTGAGGGATATATTTTCTAACTGCATGGAATATAAAAAATGGTGTTGTAAGGAAACCCCACCCTAAAGAGGATTGAAAGAGATTTGATGNTAAAGAGCAATTTAAAGATTTATATTTAAAAACATCCTGTGATTTAAATTTGCTTATCCATTCATTCATCAGGGATAAGGACTTTTCTACATTATGACTAAGCATCATGCACATTTGTTTTGCAAAAGTAAATGCAATGCTATGTCATTTATTTCATAAATAACATCTCAGAAAATTGGTATGAGAACTAAGGCCAAGAGAGACATACATGAGAGTTGGACCTTTTTACTCTTCTGGGTGTTTTATGATTCTGGTTAAGGAGGCTGAGGAGCTGAGTGGCAGAGCTGAGGTATTTTCACAATTTTTCATGAGAATTTCAAAGATGGGTGCCAATATAGGTAAGTATACATTCTCGGAGGCCAGATAACCTAGGTTAAACTGATTTTCCTATTTATTAGATCTAATTCCTCAGAAAAAATAACCTTCTTGTATTTGCCTTCTGCTTTGTTTTTGATATTTTATAACATAAACAGTAAAATATAAGGTTTTTATTACTAACCAAATACAAAATGATAAGGTAAGGGGAAAGGGAAAGAACATTTCTTAATACATACATGAAGCAGAAGCAAAAACACTCAGTAGACTTACTCTCCTTACTTGTCAACGATTCTGTATTTGTCACTAGTATATTTATTTACTTTCCTGATAGATATAAATCTACCAGTGTTAATGAAAATATCTTTTAAAACATTTAAAATTCTACAGGTAGAACAGAATGAATCTAGTAGAAAAATAATAAAAAATATTAACTGTTAGTTAGGCCAGGTACAGAAACCCAAGCACAGAAACTCGGGTACAGAAACTCTCCAAGGCAGAAAGCCCCGGATGCCTGGCAAAGGGTAAAACAAGGAAAACAAGAACCTTGTCCCCAGGGGAACCTATCCTCCCCCAGCACCTTGTTGATCATGCAGTTTAGACCCTCTGAACTTTCCTCTCTAAAGATAACATCTAGGCCTCAGTTGTTTTTCAGCTCCAGGCCCAGAAAAGCATGGAAACCAGAGAAGTGGACCCTTGGCTGCCTCAGGACCAGCTACATTGACTAATGACCCCCTGCCCTCGCACCGACCAGTCAGCGGAGACCACAGCCCTGAAGGAGCACAGCTGGAAAGCTGGTGGATTTTCTATTGAGACCCTCCCCTAAGATTTCCACCTGCAAGAAAGAGATAAATACACTTGGGACAAAGGACCCAGTATGAGCTCCCCACTAGGGGAGCACACCAGGGCCATCTCCAGCCCTCCCAGGGGACCCCATGAGCCATGCAACCAGGGGAGCATGAGCAGCCACAGCTCCTCCTGGGCTTAGACCTTGAACCTGCCTCCAGGGCCCCCTTCCTGCTCTGACTTCCCAGCGAGCCACAGGAGCCCAGCCTGGGCTCTCCTGTTACTTCTGTGCTCTTTCTCATTTCACTGTCCCAAGTATATTTTTGCTGCATCATGGACCCAATACAATTTGGCTCAGTGCTGGATAGCCCTTCCCTTTGGTTATCCCCACTCCCTTTCAATAAATTTTATTTTTCTTTAGTCACCTGTCTGAGATGGCTATTTAGCCTACCCCTGCACCACCAACTTTTCAGATGAAAAGAATGGAAAATAAACAAGAAAATTTGGTCAGTCTTAAGTATACCTTGGAAATATTAATTCATATAATGATATGATACAATTTCAAGTCTACCAGACAGTGAAAGAAAGGAAGGAGGGAGGGAGGGATGGAAGGAAGAAAGGAAGGAAAGGAACAAGGAAATGCAGGAACAGGAACACAAACAAAAACAAAAAGGAAAGGAATCTGAGAAACCAACATTCCAAGTTACTGAAGATGTGCAACAATATAAACCCTCAGACTCTGCTGGTTAGAAGGGACGCAGGCAACGTAATTATGAAAAACAATTTGACACCCTCTAGTAATGTTAAAGATGTTCATAACCTCTTACCCACCTCCAAGGATTATAATCATGATTATTTATGAACATGTTCATATGAAGACCTATAAAAGGATATTCTTTGGGATACTGTTTGTAAAAGCAATGTGTTGAAAACATCTTCATATATAAGAAAACTGATACCTAAGTTGTAGTAGAAATATACAATTAAATATTATTTTAGCATAGACCACAAAGATATAATATTGAAAAAAAAGCAAGATATGTGAATTCTTATAAAACAATAATTTAAAATACATGTAAATGTGCACAAATTCCACATGAGAATGATAAGCACTGAGACAGGGTAAAGGATTCCTATAGGGGTAGAAAGGATACCCAGGAAATGGATCAGTGACAGGTTCTTTATTTATTTATGGTTCCCTGTTGTACCCCCAGTTCCTTAAACAGAAACTGGAACAAAGCAAGTTCTCAAAAATGTTCGATGAATGACTGACTGAATGAATACTATTTTCAGTTTTTTAAAATCTGTATAATTACTAAGATTTTAATTATATTCTCTGCACTATTATGTTAAATATAAAACACTTCAGAATTTTTAAAATTATAAAAATACTGACTTCACATAAAAATTTAAGCAGTTATTCTAATTTTAAAAATATTTCAGTGCCATTTTGAGAAAAAGTTGTTCATTCTTACAAGACATTAATATTTTTTTACTAATAATGACAAATTGAAACATATAAATAAAGTCAACGCTGTCACAATTTCATCCTCAAAAATGTTTTGAATTAAAGATCTTTTATTTCCATCATAATCTCCCATCTAATAAACATGATTGGTGTAGTTATATATATACTTGAAAAAAGGTCCAAGATTAATTGCATCAGGTATTGTCTAAAGCTTCAACTAAGCAAAATAATTCTCTTAATACCAGAGTAGCACCCATCATCTTACCTCACCATTAATTTGTACTGACCCAGTGACTGACTTAAGGCAGGTTAATGCTAATGAGGCCAAGGACACAAGCTCTTTGCCTTGCTCTGTACCTGGCTATTGATTGCACCATATGGTGGTGGGTCTTGCTTGATAATTCATAAAAATAGGAGAGAAAAAAAGGTTTCATTTAAAAAACAGACTGGAAATCTCTAGAAAGTATTTCTCTTTCAAAAATCAAGTTGTTACTGGAATGTAAGAAGCTAGATGAAATTCTCAAAGTTAAGAACAAAAAGCAAGTTATTCATGTTTGGGTCAGAGTTAGAAATGTAAATCTGAAGCCATTCCTGGATCCTGTCTTTAAAGATGGTACATAAGGTTCTCTTCTCTTTAGTTACAACCCAGATATGTATAGCTAAAAATATAAGAAAACATATAAGTAACTCCTAATTTCCTAGTAATGATAGGAAAAAATTAAAGCACTAACATTTGCTAATTTCCGTTCTTTAATCGCTAGCCTTTGTTCAAAGCAAAACTTTTTACATTATCGAATTTAATCAATTGCAACCAATTCAAATAATTTCAGGAGACAAGGTAGTCGTGTATATATATAAATAGATTTAATGTTCTACCTGTATAAGGAATTGTGGGTATCATAGCAAACTGGAAATTTCACACTTTAATTTTCTGTGTGGATATTATTTAGTCTAGTTTGTGATTCCTTTTTCTGGTCTCTGCCTCATTGATCAAGTGATCTATAATACTTCATATTTATATTATACTTTAGAATTTAAGTGTAGCAACCATATATTATCAATTTCTCTTTCCCTAGCATTCACTTCATTTAATATATTTTTGGTGTTATAATACAAATGCATACTATTACATTTGTCTCTACAGGAGGTAACAAGATCATCAACATAGCAGTGGCAGTGTGGCTCCCGAGTTTTATTGTTACTACCAGAGGACATCTGCATAACATAGTAAAATGCCATATGGGAACTTAATTTTGGAGGCTTAGCACAAACGTTTGCTATTATAAAATACTTAATTTGTATGAATCAATACTATTGTACCTGAGTGTCTTCCTTGAAAAAAAAACAAATGAGTTCTCTCCTAGAGAGCACTGTACCATTTCTAATTATTTGATGAGAGTACTGAAGTGAATTCATCTTCAAAATTTTAGAGGTTTGTGAATTTATGCTCGATTGAAAACATTTTCATCCTAGAAATATCTACTCTTTACATGTTAATTTTCCCTCCAGCTGTCCAAATATTCAGAATGTGAAAAATACATTCGATCATATCCAAATTGTCCTTTTTCTTTTTGTTTCGCTAAATGAATTCCTCTAGGGAAAGGCCATTCTCCATCTTATTACATTGTTACTCTGTCTTGGAAACATCATAATGTAAGGGCTAAGGTATCCGACTCCATTCCTTTGTTTTAGTGACTAAACTGCCTTTGTAGTTCATCTGGACAACTTTGGAGTCCTATTATACAGTAAAAAGATCAGATTATTTCCAAAAACTGCATCAACAAAAATATACCTCATGAACAAAAGATTTACTAAATCTTTCTCTTAATTTCTAAGTTCCTATTATTATAAGACCAGATTGTTTTGCTTATGGCTTATCAGCCAATGAGTGGACAGAGGCTGTGCTCAAATGCTTTGTGTCCCTAAGGCTTCCACTTTCTGCTGATGGATCTGGGGCTGCGAGCAGGGGTTGAAATTTTTTTTTTTTAACCCTCACTCAAGGATATTTTTTCCATTGCTTTTCAGAGAGAGCTGAAGGGAGAGAGAGAGAGAGAGAAACATCGATGTGAGAGAGACACATCAATGGGTTGCCTCCTGCATGTGCCCTGACCAGGGCCGGGATGGAGCCTACAACCAAGGTACAGGCCCTTAGCTGGGATCGAACCCGGGACCCTTCAGTCCACAGGCCGACACTCTAACCACTGAGCCAAACCAGCCAGGGCAGAGAATGAAAAGTGTTCAAGCCTCCTTTAGCTTTTACTTCCTGGCCCAGCTCAGTCTCCTCTGTGCATGCCCATTGTTTTCTGGTCAGCCAAGGATGTGTGGAGAACTTGTCTGTCCCTTGCTTCCAGGACTCTTATTTCCAGGCTCTCCCTTTTTTATTTTAAAATGTATTTTTACTGATTTCAGAGAGAGAGGAAGGGCGAGGGAGAAAGAGAGAGAGAAGCTTCACTGCTGAGAGAGAGTCATTGACTGGCTGCCTCCTGCACGCACTGTGCTGAGGATCAAGCCTGCAACCCAGGTGTGTGCCCTGACCAGGCCTCGAACCTGGATCTCCTGGATCATAGGTTGATGCTCAACCGCTGAGCCATGCCGGCTGGGCGATGTTTAGATTTTGGGTTTTGGTTTTCAACTAGCCCTGTCTGGGTGACTCAGTTGGTTGAAGCATTGTCCCATACACCAAAAGGTTGTGGGTTTGATTCCCAGTGAGGGCACACACTGGAGGCAACTGATCAATGTTTCTCTTTCGCATCTCTCTCTGTGTCTCCCTGTCTGTGTCTCTCTCTGCCTCTCCCCCTCTGTCTCTCTCTCCCTCCACACCCCCATCCCCCTCATGTGTGTGTCTCCCTCTCTCCTATCTTCTTGTCTCTAAAAGTCAATAAAGGCCTATCCTCAGGTGAGGAGTAAAAATAAGTAAATAAATAAACTTTTTTAAAATTAGTCCTGAATCTGGCAACATGAGCTTGTTTGGGACAAATAAGGCACAAAGCTGGAGAAGAACAATACTACTTTACTACATTATACACCATCCTCAGTCACTGCTGCTACTATCAAGGGGTGGAGGCTGAGCTTCTCCTTAAAGACCTCACAGCCTGCTGATTGTGCAGCAGGGTCCAGACCTTTTCCCTCTTTTTATCCCTTAGCATCCTTATCCTCCTGCTAGGCTCTCAAAAGCTGAGAGGATGGATATCTCAGCAAGGTGGAAATTTCAATGAACTTCATAGAGGCCATCAGACAGTAGATAAAGAAACATGACAGGAACCCCAGGTAGAGGGTCTGTGATTGTAAAGCTTGGCTCCATCTAAGGCCCTTTCCTGCTGCCTATTCTTTTTTGAAATATTTCAAAATGGTTCTTTTAAAATTTATCTTTATTGTTGAAAGTATTACAGATGTCCCCACCCCCCCACTCCCATTGATCCCCTCCACCCTGCACCCCTTCCCACTGGCCTTCACCAGACTATTGCATATTCTTATTTAGCCTCTCTCTTATAGTCTGTTTGATGCATCTGTGTGCAGGCCTCTCTGTGTCCTGGTTTCTGCTTTCAGATCATGCTGACATTGCCAGATCTGCAGGAGCCCTCTTGTTCTTCTCGGGCCTAAGGGACAGGCTCCTACACCTGTGGCATGGCCCTTAATCTGTTTGAATGGGAAACCCTGGGCTCCCAATACTCTCCTGGGAGTTGATTTGTAATAGATGAGCTCTCAGGCCTCCAATGGTCCTTCCCAGAAGCTTTGCCCTGAGCCCTAAGACACTAGTACTCCATCACAAGGATTTGAGGGATTACAGACATTGTGTTTTTACTTTACGTAGTAATACAAAACAATACCACGAACACCCACACTGAAAGTCTTAGTCATTTTGTAAAGTAATCCCTGATCCAATGTCTTTCTCTTCATTTGCCAGCCACTGTCTAGCACAAAGCATGTATTTGTTTGCCCTCCTTTCCATAATAAGTGAAGTAATGTTGGGAGATGTATCTCTCTGTCAGTGATTTATGTATCAGAAAGTATCTAAGTCACTGCCTTCTTGGGAAACCTACCTGATCTAGGGCTTGGATTTAGGACCCAGAGAAGGAGACTCTTGGAACCAGAGGTCACTGGAGGAAAGATGACTGTTCTTTCCATATGACTTTTCTGAGCATTTCTGAGGGTTATTGAGCATTTAAGGAAGGAGGGCCTAAGGGGCAGTCCAGACATGGTATCAGCAATATTATTTCAGAATTTCTGGCCTGGGCTTGGTTTAGTGCTGAACCTTTGTTTCTCCCAAACTGAGGTACCACTGAGTGAATTGGTATGTGCACTGCAGGGTTGGCTATTAATATGGGTGTCCACCTAGTGGCCATACATATGGGCAGCACAGGGATTTACTGAGCACAGCAGCTCCAAAGAAAGCTATGTTTTGCATCCAGCTAAGCCCTGGTTAAAAAGTCCTGGAATTCACTGTGCTCAAATTACTTCTTTACCTGGCTGAGGGCAATGAGTAAGGGACCTCAGAAAAAAGGACAGCTAACTGCAAGTATATGTCTTTGCTCTTCTACTCTCTCAGGGTCCCTTCAGAGGCACACTGAACCTAGACCGTTACTTGGCGCCAACCAGAGATTGGAGGACTCCCCCAGGCCCTTCCTTGCCCTAGGCCTCTGCTGGGGCAGGAAGCAGGAAGGAACCAGCAGGTAGAACAAGTGACAGGTCTCTAAGTAACCCTGAAGCCCTCATGAATAAGTGTTGAGGTAGGCGGTGGCAGGGTGGTTAGTTCAGGAAGATTGAAGCCAGGAGCAAAGCTTGAGGCTCCCTCACAGTAGTGGGTGTGGGGGTGTGGGTGGCAGGGTAGCTTTTATTGAGGCCTGAGAGCACCTTCTGTGTGAGTTGGAGGGGGCCTAATTGTATAATGAAGAGCACCTGGGTGGAAGCCAGGCCTTTAGTGGCCTGTTGGTGATACAGAGAAAAGACTGCGTGGCAAGAGATCCAGTTCTCTCTGGAGTTTAAATGTACCAGTGTGGAGAGGAAACATCTTGATTTAAGTGTGTTTACATGTTCTTATGTGTATCTTCATGATTTACAGCAGGTCAGGCCTTCCAGCCTTGCAAAAAAAAAAAAAAAAAAAAAAGAAAAAGAAAAGTCAAAAGGAAATCCACACAGCAGTTAATAACAAGGTTTTAGGAGTTCATCTGGGGGATAATATTGTTGTTTACTTAGGCAGAATGAGTCCAGGGATTTGTTCTCCATCCAATCCCAAGCTCTTTGTTACAGATTTGACTTTCACCATGGATTTGTGTGTTGGAACTGAGGGGGATGTCAGCATGAGATGCTATATAATGGGAAATAATAAGAAACTGCTGGCTTTTACAGGTTCCTATAAATATAGAAAGAGGCATCACACATCCTAGAAGTGGGGAATGCCTAGGCAAACTGCAGTCTCCAAAGTTTTATAACATTGACTGTGTTAACAGACAAGAACGTGCTGAAGGGATTTTGTATCCCAAACACAAAGAGTTTGTATTTGTTAAGGAAGATTTCGGTATTGAATTCTAGGTCTGCAGGTGGCTTCAAAATTCTGCCCAGTCCAGAATTTTAGGCTGGCCTAAGATCAAATACATCAAGGTGGGCTTCCCAGATGGAACTGATGAGCTTCTGTCTTCCTGCAGGTCAGAACTCAGGTGCTTAGGGCTTCATCATCAAACCCAAACTCTGCATCTTGGTGCCCTGGGCACAAGGAACCCTCTGTGAGTCAGGCTGTATTGTCACCTGGGAGCGCAAACCTCTCAGCTAGGAAATCCTTCTTCTGGGCCCTCCCAGAAACCTTTAGCATCAAGGTAAGCGCCAAGTGAGTTCACTGCGGCTGGTACCCTAGCCACAGGTCAGGCTCACAAGAGGCCTCGGGGTTGAGCGTGAGGAGTTAAGCCAGTGTGGGTACCTGTAGCTGATAGCCTTAAGATAGCAGCAGCAGTGGTGAACAGAGAAAACAAGGAGGTGCGCACCATCCCCTCATGAGTTCCTGCTCCCAGCTGTCCCGCCCTGCTACTGACATGGGTGGCACTTAGCCCTAGCACCTCCATCTCAGCTGTTCCTTGCACCTGCCAACCAGGAAAGTGCAGTGCTGCCAGTCAGTGAGAGCTTTGCTTCTCAGCTGCTGCTCGGCATTTGCAGTCAGGAGAGGGTGCTCGCCGCTGTAACCCCGGGAAATTCGAGCCTCCTCGCCACCGCTTCAGGGAACCCTAAGCTGTCGCCCCATCAAAATCTGGCCTAAGGCAACATTCCTATTCACATTAAAGCCTCCAGGAGGACCTGGAAGACTTCGCTGTGCAAGAGGCATAGCCATCCTGTCCACCTTACCGCTAGTCCTACACTCAAACACCGCAGCTGGAACCCAAGGGGCACAGTTCGCATTGGCTCACCGGAAGAGGATCTCCCAAGCATTGCAGCTGAGGTCGAGAAGCCGGGAGAAATCAACCGCTCCTGTGTACACAGATTGTGGAAGAGAAAATGGTCATCCAAGAGATGACCATTTCTAGAGAAAGCGCAGCCATACGTCAGCCCCCCGACCTCCTGGTGGTCTCCCAGCTGGAAGCCAGTTTGCCTGCTTGGCATCCAGGTCTCCTTACAAGGCTTGAAGAGATGGTGCCTCGGGTTCAGGCTATCACATAGGAAGGCATTCATCAAGACAAAGTGAGCAAAAATCTGGTGTGTAAAAATAGAAGTATTTTTACAAAGCAGCGCGTTCATCTCATCTCAGCTCTCAAATTAACCTCAGTTGTGGGGCTGGATCACATCGACCACACATGAAAAGGGTTACTGGACAGGTTTCCTGCCCTTATCCCTTGATTCTCTGTGCATCCCACCTGCCCTACTTGCCACACCCAAACCACCCCATCTGTGGCTCTCCTTGATGGGAAGAACTGGTGCTCATCAGAGAAAGTCACCCTTGCACTAATGTTAGTGCACAGAACAAGGCGCTGTGGAGGATTATTCCTAGGCAGGTGAGACGTGGACAACAGCAGCAACTTCTTCCACACAGCTGGGCTTTCCAGTGTTAACACTGTGATTGCCCATTTTCTGCACTCAGTGCATCTCTTTCCCCATTGTTTTTGGGTCTATAGAAAATGTTTGTCCCTCACCAGTGTTGGTCAGTGTTTAGACTGTAGTCCTGCAGATGGAAGGGTCTCAGGTTCCATTCCCAGTGAAGGGCAGGTGGCTGGGTTGCAGGTTGGATTTCCTCCCCATAGGGGTGTATGCTTGGGGCAATCAATCCATGTGTCTCTTACATGTATGTATGTTCTCTTTCTCTCTTTCTCTCTCTCCTTCTCTCTCCTTCCCTCCCTCCCACTCTCTCTAAAATTAATGTGAAAAATATGCTCCAGTAAGGATTAACAGAAAAGAAAAAGGAGAAGGAAGAGGAGGAGGAGGAGGAAAAAGAAAAAGTATGCATTTCTCCTAACCTCCTCCAAAAGCAGAGTAGGCAGCAGGAACAGAAACTGGTGGAAACTACAAACTGCCCCTCTGTCTGCTCCAGATAAAAACAGACATTGGCCTTCCAGCTGCTCTGCCCTTCCTTCCTCCCTTTCCTTCCCTCCAACCCCCAGAAGTCCTAGTAGCCCAGCAAAGTAATCTGGGCCTTTGGAACTGTGACCAGGAAAAATGGTTTTGTTTTAGTCAGCACCCAGTGTTCGGCAGTTTTCACAGCCACTGCCTACCTATTTCTCTTTTGGGCCAATCCTCTTTCTTTGTTTTAGTTGTGTTTTTTAAAGCGTGATAAAATATACCATTTAAAACATTTCTAAGTATGTGCTTCTTCAGTTTTAACCGTATTCACATTGTTGTGCAACCATTCTCCAGAACTGTTTAAAATATATCCTCTATACACCAAAGCAAACTGGAAAATTTTGAGGAATTATACTCAAAATTTTAAAATGTGCAATTCACACATATTATATTTGTACATATTACCATGACCACCATCCCTCTCCATAACTATTTTCATCTCATAGAATAATACTCTATGCCCATTTGCCAATGACTACCTGTTCTCCCTTTCCCACCCATTACCACCCATAACAACTATTCTACTTTCTGCCTTTATGATTTTGACCAGTCTAAGTATCCCATAAAAAAGTAATCAAACATTCTCTTTGCAACTTATTTCACTAGCATAATGTCCTAAGGTTCATCCATGTTGTAGCTTATTGCACAATTTTCTTCCTTTGTAAGGCAGACTTGGTTCCTTTTCAAGGCTACATTGTAAATAAATAAAACACATTTTATCCATTCATCTATGACCAAATACTTGGGTTGCTTCCACATTTTGGGTACTGCTAATAAAGCTGCAGTGACTGTGGCTGTACAAATATCTCCTTGAAGCCTGCTTTTAGTTCTTTTGCAGATGTACCCAGAAGTGGGACTGCTGTGGCATATAATTGTGTTTTTAGCTTTTTGAGGAACCTCTGTACTGCCTTCCATGGCAGCTGCACCAATTTATACTCCCACCAACAATACACAAGGGTTGCAACATTTCCACATCCTCACCAACACTTGGTGTTATTTTCTTCTTCTACTAGTGGCCACCCTAATGTAAGATGACATTTCACTGTACTTTTGCTTTGTAGTTCCCAATAAATTAGGCATGTCGTTCTATCTTTTCATATGTTGACTCTTTTAGATTATCTTTGGAGATAGGTCTATTCAGGGCATGCCTTATTTTTTTCATTGTTGTTGTTCAGCTGTTGTAGTTCCTTATGCATTCTGGATTTTAAACCCTTATCCGGTATATGATTTGGGAATATTTTCTCCTATTCTGTAGATTGTTGTTTTACTGTGTTTATTGTGGGTCTGGAAGCAGAGAAGTTTTTAAGTGTGATGTAGTACCAATTATCTATCCTTGCTTTTGTTCACAATGTGTCATATGTAGAAAATTCTTGCCAAATCCTATGTCATGAAGCTGTTTCCCTTATGCTTTATTTTCTAAGCGTTTTAGAGTTTCAAAGCTTTTGCGTTTAGGTCTTTGACTTCAATTTGAGTTAACTTTTGCATGTGATGTAAGGTTAGGGTCCATGTAAGGTTTGGACATAAACATCCAGTTTTACCAAAACCATGTGTTGAACAGACTGTCTTTTCCTCAATACTACCCTTGTGGGAGATAACATGGCGGAATATGTGAGGTTTTATTCATGGACTTTCTAGTCTGTTCTCTTGACCCACTGTTTGTCTTTATGCCAGTATCAAACTGATTTGGTTACTGTACCTTTGCAATGCATTTGGAAATCAGGAAGTGTGAGGCGTTCAACTCTGTTATTTTCTGAGGTAGTTTGGCTATTCCTACTGTCTTACCAGTCTGGAAGAAGAAAGAGTTTCCCCATATGTGATTTTTTTTTTTTCTTTAAAGTTTCTTTATCTGTATTGTTGAAAATATTACAGACGTCCAATTTTTACCCCCCATTGATCCCTTCCACCCCACATCCAGCCCACCCCCCTATGTGATTTAAGTTATTGTTTTTGTTTGTTTGTTCTTGTTAGGTTTTGTTTTTGTTTTTTCCCTTTAGAGAGAGAGGGGAGACAGAGAGAGAAATGTCAATTTGCTCTTCCCACCCGTGCATTCGCTGTTTGACTCTACTCTGTGCGCTGACCTGGAACCCACAACCTTGGAGCATCAGGAGGATGTTCCAAGCAACTGAGCTACCTGGCCAGGGCTTCTCCATGTGTGCCTTTAAGGGTTTGTTGGCATCCCTTATCCACAACCCTACCGCACTTTCCTCCTTTGCAGTGCCAGGAGGAGAAAATATAGGCTTACCTGAGTATGGCAGAAACCTGAGTCTTGAGGCTGCCTTATGTCAGCCACACCCAGTAGGTTGGTGGACGACCCTCCAGAGTGGGAGAAGCAAGGGCCAGCCAGGAGAGGTCAAACACCCTAGCCTAGAGCCAGTGGGGTAGGACCACTCCTGTGACATGGTGCCCAGTGTGGAGCTCACCTGGTGTCTCTGTATTAATAGAACAGATAACACAGCAATTTTTTAAGCATGTACTTGACAAAGGCGTGCCGTTTTGTCTGCTGGTGTTGATCTTGGCAGTGGCACCTGGTGTTGGCGTTCCAGTACGAGGTCCCCCGAGATTAGTTACTCGCCTGTTTGCTTTTAATCCACCTCTGCAGCAGTCTCACTGTCAGCGCCACTGATTTTCAGGATCCTTTAGCGTGGGTTTGGTGACAGTGACACCCTCACACCGTCAAAGCTGGGGTGTTGGGTATTCATCATCTCCTGCCCCTCTTTCCCCGCCTTTGAGTCTTTGGGGTGGTGGCATCTGCATAAAAATTGAACAAGTGTTTCAGTGCCTCTTCCGGTGGTGGTGAACTCCTAATAATACAACTGTTTGAACCTTTCCGTTGTTGGAAGCATTTTAGGGTCTCTGTGCTGCCTTCTGCGAGAAATGAGAGGAGACATTGCGCAACGCCTTTGGCGGTGGGGCGGCGCAGAGCATTCCCTCTTTGCCTAGCTAGGAACGCTCCGCCACCTGGACCCCGGCGTGCGCAGAGTCCGCAGCAAGTACGTCCGAGGCCAGGCTGACGGCCCATCATAGCTCAAAAACAGAGCGGCCAACCCTTTAGCTTGTGACGTGTCCCAGTGCCCCCTTCGCTGGGCTCAGGCCTCCCGCGGGTTCGCTTGGTGAAGAGCTAAAGCCTCCCGTTGGGAACAAGTCAACTGTCCACTTCTTCCCTTGTGCAGCGCGACTTCCCTTCCTGGGCGACCCTGTCTCCCGGCCGTTGCGCAGAGTGCCAGTAACTCCTCAGCTTGGGCAAATAATTGGGAGGGCTCCAGTTGCGAGAAGCCAGTAAATCAGTCATTAACTACCCAGCGAGACTGGGCCAGGGGCGACAGCGGCCTCGCCTCCGCGCTGGGAACTCCAGGCCTTCTCCTCGGGTTGGGAGCCATCCAAGCATCAACTAACTGTGAGCGTAAAGAGACACCGCGGCCCAGCCGGAGTATTCGGGTTCTCCCCAGCGACCTCCTCTACAAATAGGCCTTTCAAGTCCTCACCTTGCATCGCTTGACCAGTCGGGTTATTGAGGTGCCCCATGGCAGGCTTGAACATTAACGAGCCGCCCGGGGCTTTGTGGTCTGTTCTCCTCAGCACACCTACTTTCTTACCTGCTGTACTTCTAAGATTCAAACACCTTTAACGTTATTCTTAGATGCTAGCATATGGTGGTTCAGTGCCGCTTTGTTATAGTATAACTACAAACAACCTAAATGTGCAGGAATGACTTCAATGGCATATTCTCTACCAGTTTTTAATTAAAAGTTAATCTGCACTTTAAACGGATCCTTAAAATGATGCCAATGACTACTGCTGAGGGGAAAAACAAGACTCCAGGACAACTTGTATTTAACAAGTGTTTAGGCCCCGCAGCCGTGTCTCAGTTGATTGGAGTGTTGCGACCTGTCCCCAAACAGGGAAACGTGATAGGTTCCATTCCCTGCTCAGGGCTCAAGGCTTATACCAAGGTTGGGGGTTCCATACCCACTCCTGGTGCATTCAGGAGGCAACAGATGGATGTTTCTCTCTCACATCTCTCTCTTTCTCTCTTTCTCTCTCTCTCCCCTCTCTCCTCTCTCCTCTCTGCTCTCTCCTCTCTCAATAACAAACAAACAAAAAATAAAAACAAAGAACATATACTCAGGTGATGATTTAAGAAAAAAAGTGTTTAAAATATCTCATTAGAATGTGGAAGATAGACAATCCAGGAGGTCCTGCAGCAAGAGTAGTAGTTTCCCTTTCTCCTCTGTTTCTCTGTACCCTTCCCTGAATAACAGAGTATACACATGCATAAATTCATGTTTCTCCCTCTGTTTTCATAAATGATAACCCACTGCAAGTGCTGTTTTGTACCTCCTCTATGAAATATATGAACACGTTACAGCATGTCTTTGCCAAGGCTCACAAAATTTCATGGACATACAGATACATCATTTTCAATTCACTCCTCCATCTTTCCCTTCCCATTCTGCAGAAAGTGCCTAAGATCACTAGACACTTGTTTTCATAAATGGTAGTCATTTCTCAGTCCTCCACTTCCTTAGCCTCTGAGAAACACTTAACCAGCATGACCACTATCTGCAAAAAGTACTTGAATCTCTTGTCTTCACCAGATACAAACCTGCTCCTATGAAGAAATATATACACAGTCTTGTTGGTGGCAGGATTACCCAAGAAAGAACTCTCAAAACCTTTGAAAGAGTTGAAAAGCACCCTGTGGGATTAGCACTCAGAGAGTTCTACTACAGGGAACAACTGGGACAGTCACATCTGACATGTTTTTATTATGTCTTTAATTTTATTTTTCAATTACAGGTTACACTCAGTATTACTTTGTGTAACTTTCAGGTGTTCAGCATAGCAGTTAGGCAATCATATGCTTTCCAAAGTGATTCCCCCGATATTTCCAGTACCTACCTGGCCCCATACATAGTTATTACAATATTATTATTATTACTATTATTTTGGTTAATCCTCAGCCAAGGATAGATTTTCCATTGATTTTCTAGAGAGAGTGGAAGGGAGGAATGGGAGAATGAGAGAGAGAGGAACATGACGTGAAAGAGACACATCAATTGGTTGCCTCTGGAACACACTCTGACGGAGGATGGACCCTGCAACCTAGATACGTGCCCTTGGCACGGAATCCAACCCTGGACCCTTTGGTGTTCTGCTGACACTCTAACCACTGAGCAACAACGACCAGGGCCACAATGTATTTCCTATGCTGTACTTTACATCCCAGTGACTATTTTTTAACTACAAGTCAGTAGGTTTCAGCCCCTTTTCACCTTTTTCATCTAGCCCCAAAATCCCTCCCCTCTGACAGCTGTCATTCTGTTCTCTGTATCTATAAATCTGCTCCTATTTTCAGTGTTTATTTTCTTCATTATAGTCCACACATAAGTGAAATCATTTGGTATTTGTCTTTCTCTGACTGGCTTATTTCACTTAGCATAATACCCTGTAGATCTATCCATGCAGTCCTCAAAGGTAAGAGGTTCTTCTTTTTTATGGCTGAGTAGTAGTCCATTGTGTAAGTGTCCCGCAACTTTTTGACCCACTCATCTACTGATGAACACTTGGGATGCCTCCGAATCTTGACTATTGTAAATAGCACTTCAGTGGACATAGGATAGGGGCATATATATTTTATCAAATAGGTGTTTTGGCAGCTCCACTTTTAATTTTTTGAGGAACCTCGATACTGTATCCCATCATGGCTGTACCAGTCTGCATTCCCACCAGTAATGTACCAGGGTCCCCCTTTCTCCACATACTCACCAGCACTTGTTGTTTGTTGATTTTACTGGTGACAGCCATTCTGACAGGTGTGAGGCAATACCTCATTGTGGTTTTAACTTGCATCTCTCTGACTGATGTTGAGCATCTTTTCATATGTCTCTTGGCCATCTGTATGTCCTCTTTGGAGAAGTGCCTATTCAGGGCCTCTGTCCATATTTTAATTGGATTGTTTCGATTTTTGGTGTTGAGTTGTCTGGGTTCTTGATAAGTTTTGGCTATTAACCCCCTTTCAGATGTATCATTGGCAAATAAGTTCTCCTATTCAGTGAGTTGTCTTTTTGCTTCATTGATGATTTACTCCGCTGTGCAAGAGCTTTTTAGTTTCCCACTTGTTTATTTTGTTTGTTTGCTTTCCTCTCGCCCGAGGTGATGTATCAGAAAAAAATATTGCTAAGAGAAATGTTGGTGATTTTACTGCCTGTGTTTTCTTCTAGGAGTTATGGTTTTGAATCTTACATGTAAGTCTTTAATCCATTTTGGACTTATTCTTGCATATGGTGTAAGAAGGGGGAGAGGGGCAGGAGGAGATTAACCAAAGAACTTATATGCATATGTGCATAAGTCATAGACACAGACAATTGTGAGGTGAAGGCCTGAACTGGGGCGGGAAACGGTGGAGGGGGCAATGGGGAAAAAGTGGAGGACATCTGTAATACTCTCAACAGTAAAGATTAGGAAAAAAGGCGATCTTATTTCTCTCTCTCTCCCTCTCTCTCTCCTTTCCTTGCCCCCCCCCCCC
>NW_015504668.1:115480-127652 GCF_001595765.1 Miniopterus natalensis | reverse complement strand
CCCTGCCTTCCCGCTGAGATCCCTCAGTCTGTGCCATGCTTCTGTGTCTCTGGATCTATTTTGTTCCTCAGTCTATTTTGTTTATTACACTCCACATATGAGTGAGATCATGTAAAACTAAATCAGGAGGAACCGGAAAACCTGAATAGGCTAATAACAACCGATGAAATTAGAGCAGCAATAAAAAAACACAAAAAAACCTCCCAGCAAACAAAAGCTCTGGTCCGGACCGCTTCACAGGGGAGCTTTCTGATTCTTTTAGTTGTAGGGTTAGATAGTTTACTAAAAATGTTTCTTGCTTTCTGAGGTAGGCTTGTAGTGCCATGAACTTCCGTCTTAGGACTGCTTTGCTGTGTCCCATAGATTTTGGGTTGTTGTGTGTTCATTATCATTTGTTTCCAGGGAGTTTTTTGTTTCTTTCTTGATCTCCTTGGTAGCCCATTCATTGTTTAATAACATGCTATTTAGCCTCCATGTGTTTGAATGTTTTTGAGTGTTTTTACTGTGGTTGATTTCTAATTTCATGCCATTGTGGTCCAAGATGCTTGATAGGATTTCAATCTTCTTGAACTTGCAGAGACTTGTTTTAAGTCCTAACATGGGGTCTATCTTTGAGCATGACCTATGTGTACTTGAGAGGAATGTATATTCTGCAACTTTGGGGTGAAATGTTCTATGAATATCAATTAAATCCATCTGATTTAGTGTGCTATTTTGAGTCACTGTTTCTGTGTTGACTTTTTGCCTGGAAGATCTACCCAGTGAAGTGAGTGGGGTGATAAAGTCCACGACTATAACTGCATTGCTGTTGATCTCTCCCTAATAGTCCTTAAGGTTATTCCTGATAGGTCCTTATTTATTGCCATTTTAATTCTTTATGCTTGTGTTTCTCTATTTCTTCTTATTATTACAACAGTCCCTTTAACATTTCTTGCAATGCTTCTATTTCCACTTCTAATTAAAGCAGTCCCTTTAACATTCCCCACAATGCTGGTTTGCTGGTGATAAACTCCTTTAGCCTATTTTTTTGGCCTGGGAAGCTCTATATTAAATGATAGCCTTGCTCGATAGAGAAGTCTTGGTTTCAGGTCCTTGTTTTGCATTACCTTGAATACTTCATGCCATCCCCTTCTGTCATGTAGTGTTTCTGATGAGAAGTCAGCTGACAGCTTTATGGGAGCTCCTTTGTAGGTAACACATTGCATTTCTCTTGCTGCCTTTAATAAGATTCTCTCTTGGTCTTGAATTTTTGGCATTTTAATTATGATGTGTCTGGGCGTGGGTCTCTTTGGGTTCTTCTTCCTTGGGACTGTCTGTGCCTCCTGAACTTGTGTGAGTTTTTCCTTCAGCAGGTTAGGGAAGTTTTCTGCCATTGCTTCTTCAAACAGGTTCTCTAACCCTTGCTTACTTTCAACCCCTTCTGGCACTCCTGTGATGTGAATATTGTTACTTTCCATGTTGTCCCACAGCTCCCTTAGACTGTCCTCCTGTTTTTAAATTGTTTCTTCTTTTTGGATCTCTGATTGAGTCATTTTTTTTTTTTTTTTCTAACCTGTCTTCTAATTCGCTGAACCGATCCTCAGCTTCCTCTAATCTGCTGTTTATTCCTTCCAATGTATTCTTTATTTCTGCTATGCCATTCTTCATTTCTGACTGGTCATTTTCCATAGTTTCCATATCTTTTTTCATGCTGTTGAACATCCTTACAATCAGTATTCTGAACTCTATATCTGATAGATTGTTTATCTCCATTTCATTTAGCTCTTTCTCTGGAGACTTCTCATGTTCTTTCATTTGGGGCTTGTTTTTTTGTCTCCCCATTTTGGCTGCCTATCTGTGTTTGTTTCTATGTATTAGGTAGGCCTGCTAGGACTCTCAGTCTTTTTGGAGTGTCTCTGGTGCAGGCCAATGTCAGATGCAGTTTGTGATTGGCCTTGAGTGCCTGTTTGGAGCTATCAGCAACCCACGGCTTGGCTCGAGGCCCCCTCTGTTGGGGCTGGGTGCATTTGGACAGGACCAAGATGCACACCAGAGCCTGGTTTTCCAAGGCCTGGGTCCAGAAGCAGGTCAGGCAAAGACTCAAAGCACTCTGAGGTCTGCCTCTGATTTTCTTAATGAGCCTCAGGCTGTAGAAACTCCACAGGGTGGGGTGAGAGGTTTTCCAGCAGGTTGGGGCAATTGCTTCCGCCTCAGGAAAAAGCTGCTTGGAAGGTAAATGTCTGCCTGTGAAAGATGTCCTCTGCAGTGTAGGGGAATGGCTCAGCACAGGAATCCAGAGGGGTGCCCTGTGAGCTCTATCTCCAGAGCGCACAACCCTAGGTTCTCCTCACACAGCTCCAGTCCACTCTGCCCTCCCTCTGCTGGAGCCCAAGCTGAGTGGCTGCACACGAAAATTTGTGTGTTGGCGCTTTAAGAGGGTGACTGCATCTCCAGCCATCTCTCCGNTGTCTCTGGTGCAGGCCAATGTCAGATGCAGTTTGTGATTGGCCTTGAGTGCCTGTTTGGAGCTATCAGCAACCCACGGCTTGGCTCGAGGCCCCCTCTGTTGGGGCTGGGTGCATTTGGACAGGACCAAGATGCACACCAGAGCCTGGTTTTCCAAGGCCTGGGTCCAGAAGCAGGTCAGGCAAAGACTCAAAGCACTCTGAGGTCTGCCTCTGATTTTCTTAATGAGCCTCAGGCTGTAGAAACTCCACAGGGTGGGGTGAGAGGTTTTCCAGCAGGTTGGGGCAATTGCTTCCGCCTCAGGAAAAAGCTGCTTGGAAGGTAAATGTCTGCCTGTGAAAGATGTCCTCTGCAGTGTAGGGGAATGGCTCAGCACAGGAATCCAGAGGGGTGCCCTGTGAGCTCTATCTCCAGAGCGCACAACCCTAGGTTCTCCTCACACAGCTCCAGTCCACTCTGCCCTCCCTCTGCTGGAGCCCAAGCTGAGTGGCTGCACACGAAAATTTGTGTGTTGGCGCTTTAAGAGGGTGACTGCATCTCCAGCCATCTCTCCGTGGCAGACAGAAACCCGGCTGCTTTTCACAGCCAGATGTTATGTGGGCACCTTTCTCAGTTCTGGCGCTCTTGGCTGGGAAGCCCAGCCTGGGGTTTAGGAACCAGAATCCTCAGTGGGAACCCCCGCAAAGATGAGATATCCCTCCGGTCCTTCAGCTGCTGCCTGTGGGAGCCCAGCCAGCTGTCTTGCAGCTCTGCACTTCCTACCAGTCTCTATGCAGTCTCCACTTTTCCTCCTTAGTTATGAGGGTGCCCTCCAGCTCGTCTTCAGTTGCAGTTGATTATTCAGGGTGGTTTTCCTATATTTTAGTTGTAATTCCAGTTTGGTCCCGGGAGAGTGTCAGTGTAGCTTCCACTCAGCCCGTTGCCATCTTTAATCTCCACAAGCTCTTTTCTTATCCCTGAGAAGAATAAACCAGAAGTAGCATAGCAACCGTTTTGAAAATAAATTAGGATATAAATCACTAGCAAACTCTCAGACAAAAAGCATGTCCATGGCAAATACAAATAACATGGAAAATGTTTTGAAAAATTAATTAGACAGCCCTGGTTGGTGTTGCTCAGTGGTTAGAGCATCGGCCCATGCACCGAAAGGTCCCGGGTTGGATTCCTGGTCAAGGGCATGTACCTGGGTTGCAGGTTTGATCTCAGGCCCCCCTGGGTCGGGTGCATGAGGGAGACAACCAATCGATGTGTCTCTTTCACCCTGATGTTTCTGTCTCTCTCTCTTCTTCTCTCTCTATCTCCCTCCCACCCTGCCCCCCACCAGTCTACTCTAAAAAGCAATGGAAAAAATATCCTCCAGAGAGGATTAAAAAATAATAATAATAAATTAATTTTTAAAAAATAAATGGGATAGCCAATGTCATTGGGGCATTAAAAACATAAACAAATTAGATACCAATACATATCTCCTGGCATTGAGACAATCCCAAACAATGCCATCCCCAAATGTCGGTGAGTATATGGAAGTACAGGGGCTCCTATTTATTGCCATTAGGATGTAAAATGGTACAGGCACTTTAAAGGACAGTTTGGGAGAATTCTGGTCAAGATGGTGGCAGAGGTAAACACGGTACTCACCTCCCCCCACAACCCCATCAAAATTACAACTAAACTACAGAACTACCATCATTCAAACTACCTGAAATCTGGCTGAATGGAAGTCCTACAGCTAGGGAAGTAAAGAAGAAGACTGGTAGGAGGGACAGAGACGTAGGGGTGGTCCCACACCCATGTATGGCAGATAAATATTGAGAGGGATACCTTGGTTGCAGAGGTCCCCCCTCTGAGGATTGAGGGGGTCCCAGCCCATACCAGATCCTACCAGCCCAGGGCTCCAGTGCCAAGAGGAGGAGCCCCCCACAACTTCTGGCTGTAAAAGCCAGCAGTGATTGTGACTGAGGGAGGCTGAGGCTGCTGGAGTCCCAGGCAGATCCTCTTAAAGGTCTGGTGCACGGACTTACTTACTCTGACTCACTCCCTCTGAGCTCCAAGCACAGTGGCAGCAGCTTGAAAGGGACTGGGGACATATGTGGAGAAAGTGACATGTTTGGCATCAGTGTGAGAGCTGTGGGGGGAGAGGAGGGGCATGCACAGTTCTCTCCCAGAGAGAGGTGCTGGTGGAGGCCATTGCTCCCTTTCTGAGCCTTCCACCCATAGAGCCAGCAGGCAGGCACCATATCTCAGTCTCCATCAACCCAGCTCACAATGTTAGCCCCACCATGGGGTTTCCCCGAGGCCCCACCCCAACCAAACTTTTGGGCTCACCAAAGCTGTTTCCAGGGTCTTGTCCATACTAATGGCCTGTCTTGGCTCATACTTCAGACTTTCCTAAAATCTCTCAAAGAAGCAGCATCTGGCCTCAGCATGACCCATACCTCTTGCTGAGTGGCCCCAGGCCTGGCACAAGCAGCAGCCGGCCTTAGTTTACAGCATGGCCTCGCCTGGGCAACGCTAGGCCCAGCACAAGTAGCAGCCAACTGCAGATCACTTTGTAGCACATGCCATGGCACCAAGCAGAACACAGGCAGTGGCCCAGAGCCAGAACACCCAGTGGACAGCTTCAGACCACGTGGAAGCACCGCCACCATGCAACCACCTCCACAAGTGATACGCTCAAGGGGAGGGCTCAGCAGGTACCTTCAGTCATGCTGAAGTCAGTCCTACTCTGTAGGGTTATTACCGGGAAACCCCAGCGGGGTTTTGGCTGCCTGTCATTGTGTCCAATTCAACGGAGCCAGGGTTGAGTCATATAAGGCGTTCACTGAGAAGGCCAGGCAACTGAGAAGACAGGGAGCATACGAGCATCCAAAACCTGTCTTAAGGAATGGCCTGGGGGATAGGGTTACATAGGGAAATGGGGTAAACTGAGGCTGGGACTGGAATGCAGCTACTGTGCAGCCCCAGAGGTCCGCAGGTGTCAGCTATTGTTCTTGGTCATCTGGTGATGATATCTTGACTCCTGGTTGGGTCAGTCTGACCATGCCCATTCGATGAAACATTGTTCACAGCTGCGTCACCTCCTTAATTGCTTTGTCCTGGATCAAGGAGAATGTACAGGCTCAAAGGCCTAGGAAAAAGAAACTTAAGGAAAAAGAAACTTAAACCCCTGTTCACATGAGTATATGTGTTCTATAATTTATAAGTGATAACATTATATTTGAGATTAATTCAGGTGCTCAATCTATGGAAATTATAAGGGCCCCAATCAGGGTAGGCCACCACACACCTGATCCCCCATGGTGGCCAGAGGTTGGTACTCAGTGGATGCAGCCAGTCCAGGCAGTTGATCAGTCTGTAGGTAAATTCCTCTCATTGGCTTGCCAATGACAATCAAAAATCAACTACAACAGGAAGTGTAAACAGCTCACAAAAGTGGGTGGAGGGGTGGGTGCTCCTTGAGTGCCCAGCTTGGGTGACTGGGTAGGCTGTGCCACTGGAACCTACAGGACACCTACTACATTAGGCCACTCTACCACCCTGGGAGACACAGCACCTCTACCTAATACGTAGAAACAAACACATGGAGGCTGCCCAAACGAGGAGACAAGAAACATGTCCCAAATGAAAGAACAGAACAAAACTCCAGAAAAATGTAACTAAACAAAATGGCAACAAGCAATCTACTAGACACAGAGTTCAAAACACTTGGTTATAAGGGTGCTGAAGGAACTCAGTGAGAACCTCAACAGCATAAAAAAGGACACAGAAACCACAAAAAAGAACCAGTCAGAAATGAAGAATACACTATCTGAGATGAAGATTTACAGGGAATCAAGAGTAGAGTGTATGAAGCTGAGAATCAAGTCAGTGATTTGGAAGATAAGGAAGGAAAGACATCCAATCAGAACAGAAAAAGGAACCCCTCAAAATCAGGGTAGTGTACAGAGCCTCTGGGGCAACTTCAAACACATCAACATTTGCATCATAGGGGTGCCAGAAGGAATTGAAAACCTATTTGAAAAAGCAATGATAGCCCTGGCCAGTTTGGCTCACTGAAAGGTTGCAGGTTCAATTCCTGGTCAAGGGCAGGTACCTGGGTNGCAAGAGGAGAGCAGTTAAGTTACCCACAGGGGAGCTCCTATAAGACTGTTAGTTGATTCATCAACAGAAACAAGTTTCTGGCCAGAAGAGAATGGCATAAAATAGTCTCAAAGTGATGAAAAAGCAAGGACGCAAGGACATACAGCCAAGATTGCTTTACCCAGCAAGGCTATCATTTAGAATTGAAGGTCAGATAAAGAGCTCCCCAGAGAAGAAAAAAATAAAGGAGTTTCATCATCACCCAAACAATATTCTTTAAGAAGAATAAAAGATAAAAATAGGAACAGTAAAATGTGAATANTGCCCAAACGAGGAGACAAGAAACATGTCCCAAATGAAAGAACAGAACAAAACTCCAGAAAAATGTAACTAAACAAAATGGCAACAAGCAATCTACTAGACACAGAGTTCAAAACACTTGGTTATAAGGGTGCTGAAGGAACTCAGTGAGAACCTCAACAGCATAAAAAAGGACACAGAAACCACAAAAAAGAACCAGTCAGAAATGAAGAATACACTATCTGAGATGAAGATTTACAGGGAATCAAGAGTAGAGTGTATGAAGCTGAGAATCAAGTCAGTGATTTGGAAGATAAGGAAGGAAAGACATCCAATCAGAACAGAAAAAGGAACCCCTCAAAATCAGGGTAGTGTACAGAGCCTCTGGGGCAACTTCAAACACATCAACATTTGCATCATAGGGGTGCCAGAAGGAATTGAAAACCTATTTGAAAAAGCAATGATAGCCCTGGCCAGTTTGGCTCACTGAAAGGTTGCAGGTTCAATTCCTGGTCAAGGGCAGGTACCTGGGTTGCAGGTTTGATCCCTGGCTCCTGTTGGGGCATGTGTGAGAGGTAACCAATTNTCATCAACAGAAACAAGTTTCTGGCCAGAAGAGAATGGCATAAAATAGTCTCAAAGTGATGAAAAAGCAAGGACGCAAGGACATACAGCCAAGATTGCTTTACCCAGCAAGGCTATCATTTAGAATTGAAGGTCAGATAAAGAGCTCCCCAGAGAAGAAAAAAATAAAGGAGTTTCATCATCACCCAAACAATATTCTTTAAGAAGAATAAAAGATAAAAATAGGAACAGTAAAATGTGAATAAATACATATCTATCCACAATTGAAAGTATAAAACAAAATAAATGAACAAGCAGAACAGAAACAGACTCATAGATTCAGAGACTCTTTCAATGGTTGCCAGCTGGGAGGAGGCTTAGGGGGGATGGGTGAAGAGGGGAAGGAATTAAGAGGTACAAATTGTTTGTTTCAGAATACTCACAGGGATGTAAAGTATAGCATAGGGAATATAGTCAATAACATTCTAATAACTATGTATGGGGTCAGATGGATGCGAGAGTTATTGGGATGATCACTTAGTGTGCTATGTAATATCTAGTCACTGGCATATATACCTGAAACTAATATAATAATGCATATCAACTATAATTGAAAATTTAAAAATGGTTAAAAAAATTACATGTATGTGTGTGTGTACATACATACATATATATATACACATATATATAATATATATATAAATATATATATATATATATATATATATATATATATATATACACACACACACACACACATATATATATATATGAAGAAATAAAAAAGACTGGCAGTTTCTAACAAAATTACACACACTCTTACAATACAGTCCAGAAATAATAGCACTTCTTAGTATTTACCTAATTGAGTTGAGAACATGTCCACACAAATACCTGCACACAAATGTTTATGGGAACTATATTCAAAATTGGCCAAACTGGGAAGTAACCAAGATGTCCCTTAGCAGGCGAATGGGTAAATAAGCTGTGGTATATCCAGACAATGGAATATTATTCAGCTAGACACAGAAATTAGTTATCAAGGAACTAGAAAAAGATAACTTACACTCAAGTTATCAGATTTAAGAAAGTAAAGATTAGAGCAAAAACAGAGAAAAAATCAGTGGAAAAGATCAACAAATGTAAGACTTACTTTTTGGAAAAGATCAACACACGTGACAAACTCAGCTAGATTAAGAAGAGAGAGAGAAGAAATTACTCATTCGCTCAAATCACTAAATTCAAAGTGAAAAGGAGACAGATAATGCCACAGAAATAAAACAGGATTATAAGAGACTACTAAGAATACATATATACCAAAAATTAGGTAACCTAGAAGTGGGTAAGTTCCTATAAACATACAATGTATCAAAACTGAATCATGAAAAATTTAAAATTATGAACAGACCTATAGCCAGTAAGGAGATTGACTCAGTAATTTAAAATCTCCTAACAAAAAAAGTCCAAGTCTATATGGCTTCACTGGAGAATTATACCAAACATGTAAGAAAATTAATGTCAATTGCCCTCAAAATCTTCCAAAAATTCGGAGGAAGAAATTTTCAAACTTATTCTATAAAACTAGCATAACCCTGGCAACAGAGACTGCAAGAGAACTACAGACCAATATCCCTGATGAGTAGAGATGCAAAAATTTTTGGCAAAATACTAGCAGACTGAACTCAACTGCACATTAAAGAATTATAAACCACAGTCAAGTGGGATTTATTCCAATGATTGGCCAAACTATAAAAAAAAAATTGTGATACATCACATTAATAGAAGGAAGGACAAAAAAACCCACATGATCATCTAAATTGATGCAGGAAAGGCATTTGGCAAAATTCAACACCCTCTCATGATAAAAAACCAAAAACCCAAAACTGAACAAATTAGAAATGGAAGGAAAATTCTTCAACATTTTAAAGGTCGTGGATTAAAAAACCACAGTTCATACTATACGCAATGGTGAAAGCTTTGTCTAGAATGCCTGCTGTCACTACCTCTATTCAACATAATATTAGAGATCCTAGACAGAGCAATTAGACAATGAATGAATTAAAGTCATGCAAATTGGAAAGAAAGAGAGTAAAATCATCACCTCTTTTTGCAGATGATTTTGTTGTTGTTGTTAATCCTCACTGGAGGATATTTTTTCCATTGATTTGTTAGAGAGAGAGGAAGGGAGGGAGGGAAGGAGGGAGGGAGGAAGGAGGTGGGGTGGGGAGAGAGAAATATTGATGTGAGAGAGACACATTGATTTGCTGCCTCCTACACGTGCTCCAATAGGAGGCAGGAATCCAACCTGCAACCCAGGTACATGCCCTTGACTGGGAATCAAACCTGCGGCCCTTTGGCATATGGGCCAGTGGTCTAACCAGTGAGCCACACTGGCCAGAGCTGCAGATGATTTTTTTGATAGAAAACATAAAAGATTACACACACAAATCTGTTAGAACTAAGAAAGGAATTCAACAAAGTGCAGCATACCAAATCAAAACACAAAAATCTACACACGAACAAACAAAGAACAATACAGAAAAGAAATAAAGTAAATAATTCCATTTACAATAGCACCAAAAAGGATAAAATACCGGTAGAATAAACTTAGCCAGGGAGGTAAAACACTTGTATACTGAAAACTACAAAACATCACCACTGAGAGAAATTAAAGAAGACACAAATAAATGGAGATACATCCTGTGCACATTGTTGGAAAACTTAATAGTTTTTAAATACTACCCCAAACAATCCATAAATTCAACGTTGTCCCTATCAAAACCTTGATGGCATCTTTTCCAGAAAGAGAAGAATCCACCCAAAAGTTTATACGGACTCTGAAGGGATTCTGAAAGCAAAACAAAATTGGAGGTTTCACATTTCCTGATTTCAAAATATATGAAATAGCTACAACAATGAAACAGTGTGGTTCTGGCAATGGAGGCACACACATACACCAATGGAATAGAAGAGAGAGCCCAGAAATAGTGCAAAGACTACTAAATGGGAAAGGAACAGTCTCCCACAAAAAGTGGTGTTGTAAGGACTGGATATCCACATGCAAACAAATGAAGTTGGACCCTTACCTTACACCATAAACAAAAATTATGTCAAAATGGATTTAAAATGGATTTATTTATTTGTTACAGAGAACGTTTTCTTTAAAATTTTATTTTTGTTTGAAATATTACAGATGTCCCTTTTTCTCCCCAATGACCCACTCCACCCCGTCCCATCCCTTAAAACTATAAGACTCCTAGAAGAAAGCAGAAGGGAAAGCTTCCAGAAATTTTATTTGGCTATGATTTCTTGAGCATAAAATTCGTGGTGACTTACTGTACGTATTTACTAATAATAAGCAGCAACAAAGGCAAAATACACACAGAGATATTCACAGTACAATTTCCTGAGATGTTAACAACGGGAGGTTTAGTGGTGAGCTGACTCACACTCGAGCATTCTCTCCTTTGTTTGTCACCAGAGAGTCACGTGAGTGTCCATACAGAAGAGTGCTGATGTTACTAAGGGTGAGAAAGTGCTCACAAAATAACAATCACAGGTGACTGAAGAGGTAGAAGCATTGCTGTTGTTTTGACCAAATGAAAAGCAGTTAGCCAGGTGGCAGCATTTTGGAGGCTACATGCTGACCACCTGAAAGAGTGCTGAAGGTGATTCGTGTAAGTCTAGTAGAGGGTGGTTCAATGAATTGAAGAAAAGAGGAGGCACTCATAATGCAGGGAGGCACGGGGAGGCTGCCAGTTCTATCAAAGTAGCTACTGATAATTTCACGACAGAATTTCAAGAATACACTGTATAGAGGCTGAGGGAGTCATTCCCCAACATGTGGTCAACTGTGATGAGACAGGCCTCTTCTGGAGGAAAATGCCAAAGAGGACCTACATCACACAGGAGAAGAAGTGACTGCCAGGACAGAAGCCAGTGAGGGATGGGCTGATGTTATGGCTGAGTGGGAATGCAAGTGGGGACTTTTATTTATTTATTTATTTATTTACACAGTTACTTATTTATTTTTCAATCCTCACCCAAGGACATTTTTTCCATTGGTTTTCAGAGAGAGTGGTAAGGGAGAGACAGAGAGAGAGAAACATCAGTGTGAGAGGGACACATCAGTTGGTTGCCTCCTGCACGCACCCTGACACTGAGGCTGGGGATTGAGCCTGCAACCAAGGTATATGCCCTTGGCTGGAATCAAACGCAGCACCCTTCAGTCCACGGGCCGACGCTCTAATCACTGAGTCAAACTGAGCCAAAGGGTAGGGCATGAGTGCGGACTTTAAATCAAAGTCTCTACTCATCTACCATTCTGAAAACCCAAGAGTTTTCAAGAAAATTAATGTCATGAAAAACAAGTTGAATGCGATGTGGAGGGCTAATTGCAAAGCTTGGGTAACCAGGCAGGTTTTCACTGAGTGGATTCATAAAGTGTTTGCCCTGAGTGTGAAGGAATACCTCCCGGAAAAGTAACTGCCACTCGGGGCACTCCTTGTAATAGCCAGTGCTCCTGTTCCACCCTCCAGGCTTGGAGGCTGAGATGGCGTAGGAATATAGCTTCATCACTGCTAGGTTCTTGCCACCTAGCACAACTCTGCTCACCCAGACCATGGACCGGCACGTGGTTTCTAACTTAAAGAAACTCTACAGAAAGGCACAGTTTCAGAGGTGTTTTGAGGTGACCGCTGAAACTAATTTAACCCTCAGGGGGTTCTGGGAAGAACATTTTAATATCCTCATTTCCTTGGTGCTCATGACAAAGCATGGGGGG
>NW_015504668.1:91123-101821 GCF_001595765.1 Miniopterus natalensis | reverse complement strand
CCCACCTGCCCTCACCTTCCTTCTGATATTCGTCAGTCTGTCCCAACCTACTATGTCACTGAATCTATTTTGTTCATCAGATTACTATGTTCTTTAGATTCCACATATGACTAACATCATGTGATATTTATCTTTCTCTGTCTGGGTTATTTCACTTAGGATAATTTTCTCCAGGTCCATCCGTATGGTCCCAAAGGGTACGAGATCCTTCTTCTTTACAGCTGCATAGTATTCCATGGTGTAAATGTCTCACAGATTTTTTTTATCCACTCATCCACTCATGGGCACTTGCGCTGTTTCCAGATCTTAGCTATTGTAAATTGTGCTGCTATGGACATAGGGGTGCGTATATTCTTTCTGACAGTGTTTCAGGATTCTTCGGATATATTCCTAGAAATGGGATCACTGGGTCAAAAGGCAGCTCCATTTTTAAGTTTTTGAGGAACCTCTGTACTATTTTCCATAGTGGTTGCACCTCTCTGCATTCCCACCAGCAGCGTACCAGGGTTCCCTTTTCTCCGCATCCTTGCCAGGACGTGTCACTTGTTGACTTGTTGATGGTAGCCATTCTTACAGGTGTGAAGTGATACCTCATAGTGGTTTTAATCTGCATCTCTCTGATGGTTAGAGACGTTGAGCATTTTCTCATGTGTCTCTTGGCCACCTGTATGTCCTCTTTGGAGACCTGTCTATTCAGGTCCTTTGACCATTTTTTAATTGGATTTTTTGTCTTCCTCTTGTTGAGTTGTGTGAGTTCTTTGTATACTTTGGAAATTATCCCCTTATCAGACGCATCCTTGGCAAATATTTTCTCCCATACCATGGATTTTCTTTGTATTTTGAGGCTTTCTTTTGCTGTGCAGAAGCTTTTCCGTTTGATGTAGTCCCATTTGTTTATTTTTCCCTTAAGCTTCTCTTGCCCTAGGAGATGTACCAGTGAAAATTCAACTACATGAGATGTCTGTGACTTTATTGCCTATGTTTTCTTCTAGGATTTTTATGGTTTCGTGACTTACATTGAAGTCTTTTATCCATTTTTAATTTATTCTTGTGTATGGTGTAAGCTCGTGATCTAGTTTCATTTTTTTGCATGTTCCTGTCCAATTTTCCCGACACCATTTATTGAGGAGACTGTCTTGACTCCATTGTATGCTCTTGCCTCATTTGCCAAATGTTAACTGAGCATAATGGCGGGGTTCTATTTCTCGGGTCTCTGTTCTGTTCCATTGATCTCTATATGTCTGTTGTGACAATACCAGGGTGTTTTGATTATAATGTTTGATATCAAGTAAAGTAATCCCTCCAACTCTGTTCTTCATTCTCTAGATGGCTGCAGCTATTTGGGGTCTTTTTTGATTCCATATAAATTTTTGGACTATGTGTTCTAGCTCTGTGAAATATGCTGTTGGTATTTTAATTGGAATTGCATTGAATCTGTAGATTGCCTTGGGTAGTATCGACATTGCAATGATGTTAATTCTTCCAGTGCATGAACATGGTATATTCTTTCACTTGTTTATATCTTCCTCTATTTCTTTTTTCAGTGTCCTGTAGTTTTCTGAGAAAGGGTCTTTTACATCCTTGGTTAAGTTTATTCCTAGGTATCTTGTTTTTTTAGTTGCAATGGTAAATGGTATTGCTTTTTTAGTTTCTCTTTCTGAGAGTTCCTTGTTGGTGTATAAAAATGCCATTGATTTTCAGATGTTAATTTTGTATCCAGCTACCTTGCCAAATTCATTTATCAAATCTAGCAGTACTTTGATGGAGTCTTTAGGGTTTTCTATGTACAATATCATGGCATCTGCAAATAATGACAGTTTTACTTCCGCCTTTCCAATTTAGATACCTCTTATGTTTTCTTCCTGTCTGATGGCTGCGGCTACGACTTCCAGTACTATGTTGAATAAGAGTGGTGAAAGTGCACAATCCTCTCTTGTTCCTGTTTTTAAGGGAAATGGTTTTCGTTTTTGACCAATGAGTATGATGTTGGCTGTAGGTTTATGATGAGGCATGCTCCCTCCATGCCCACTTTGCTGAGAGTTTTTTATCAAAAATGGGTGCTGGATTTTGTCAAATTCTTGTTCTGCAACTATTGATCTGATTATGATTTCTGTCCTTCATTTTGTTTATGTGGTGTATCGCATGTATTGATTTGTGGATATTATAGCAGCCTTGCATCCCCGGAATAAATCCCACTTGGTCGTGGTGTATGATCTTTTTAATGTATTGCTGGATCCGGTTTGCTAGTATTTTGTTGAGGATTTTAGCATCTAGGTTCATGAGGGATATTGGCCTGTAGTTTCCTTTCTTTGTAGCGTCTTTATCTGGTTTGGGGAGCAGCATGATGCTGGCCTCATAGAAAGAGTTTGGGAGTTTTCCCTCCTCTTGAATTTTCTGGAATAGTTTGAGGAGAATAGGTATTAATTCTCCTTTGAATGTTTGGTAAAACTCACCTGTAACTCCATCTGGTCCAGGACTTTTGTTTGCTGGGATTTCTTTGATTACTGCTTCAATTTCATTAGTTGCTATTGGCCTATTCAGGTTTTCTGACTCATCCTGATTCATCTTTGGGAGGTTGTGTCTTTCTAGGAATTTCTCCATTTCACCCAGGTTGTTCAGTTTGTCGGCACATAGTAGCTCAGAGTATTTTCTTACAACCCCTTGTATTTCTGTTGGGTAGGTTGTTACATCGCCTCTTTCATTTCTGAATTTATTCACCTGTGTCCTCTCTCTTTGTTTCTTGATGAGTCTGGCTAGAGGTGCATCAACCTTATTTATCTTTTCAAAGAACCAGCTCTTGGTTTCATTGATTTTTTGTTTTTGTTTTAGTCTCTATGTCACTCAGTTCTGCTCTTATCTTTATTATTTCCTTCCCTCTACTTCCTTGGGACTTTTCTTGCTGTTCTCTCTCTCATACTTTTAGTTGTTGTGTTAAGCGGTTTATTAGAGCTTTCTCTTGTTTCTTGAGGCATGCCTGTAATGCTATGAAGTTTTCTCTCAGGACTGCTTTTGCTGTGTCCCATAGATTTTGGGTTCTTTTCTGTTCATTTTCATTTTTTTCCAGGAAGATTTTGATTTCTTCCTTGATCTCATTGCTAACCCATTCATTGCTAAATAACATGCTCTTTAGCCACCATGTGTTTGAATATTTTTGAGGGTTTTTTATAGTGGTCGATTTCTAGTTTCATAGCATTGTAATCTGAGAAGATGCTTGATATGATTTCAGTATTCTTGAAATTGTAGAGACTTGTTTTGTCGCTAACATGTGATCTGTTTTTGAGAATGTCCCATGTGCACTTGAGAAGAATGTGTGTTCTGCTGCTTTAGGATGAAATGTTCTGTAAATGTCAAATAAATCCATTAGAGCTAGTGTGACATTTAAGGTCTCTGTTTCCCTCTTGATTTTTTGTCTTGGTGATCTCTCCAATTACAGGTGTTAAAGTCCCCCACTATGATTGTGTTGCTGTTGATCTCCCCCTTAACGTCCCCCTAAGAAATTTTTTATATAATTCGGTGCTCCCGTGTTGGGTGCATATATATTTAAAGGATTATTTCCCCCTGTTGGATTGATCCCTTTACTATTATGTAGTGACCATCTTTGTCTCTTGTTATGATCTTTCTTTTGAAGTCTATTTTGTCAGAAATAAATATTGCTGCTCCAGCTTTCTTTTCTCTCTTTTTTTTCCCCTCTCATTTCCATTTGCATGGAATATTTTTTCCCATCCTTGCACTTTTAGCCCGTGTGAATCCTCTGCTCTCTGGTGGGTCTGTTGTAGACAGCATATATTTGGGACCCGTTATCTTATCCATTCGGCTACCCTATGTCTTTTGGTTAGAGCCTGTATTCCATTTACATTTAAGGTTACTATTGATATCAGCTTATTGAATGCCATTTTCCCCCATTATGATGATGTACCTTTCTCTCAATATTCCTTCTTTTTCTTAAAGCAGTCCTCTCAGCATTTCTTGCAATGCTGGTTTAGTGGTACTGAACTCCTTTAGCCTTGATTTGTCTGGGAAGCTCTTTATTTCACCTTCAGTTTTAAATGATAACCTTGCTGGATACAACAGGTTCCTGTTTTTCATTACTTTGAGAACTTCATGCCACTCCCTTCTGGCCTGAAGAGTTTCTGTTGAGAAGTCTGCTGTCAGCCTTATGGGGTTTCCCCTGTAGGTCGCTGCTTGTCTCTCTCTCGTGCAGCCAGTAATATTCTCTCATTGTTCTTAACATTAGTCATTTTAATTCTCATGTGTCCTGGAGTGGGTCTCTTTGGGTCCCCCTTGTTTGGAACCCCGTGTGCTTCCTGAAGTTGTGTGGCTTTCTCCTTTGCCAGGTTAGGGAAATTTTCTGCCATTATTTCTTCCACCAGGTTCTCTATGCCTTGCTGACTTTCCTCGCCCTCTGAATGTTGTTTCCCTTCATGCTGTCCCAAAGTTCTCTTAAACTATCCCCCTGCTTTTTGAGTGTTTTTTCCTTTTTGCTGCTCCGATTGAGTGGTTTTTTACTACCTTATCTTCTACGTCACTTATTCTGTCTTCTGCTTCATTGAGCCTGCTTTTAATTCCTTCCAGCATATTCTTGATATCAGATATAGTATTCTCCATTTCTGCCTGGCTCTTATTTATCACATCTAGCTATTTTTTCATGCTGATGACGGTTTCACTAAGTGCCTTGTGGTTCTCATTCATTTCCTTGACCACCTTTATAACCATTACTCTGAACTCTATTTCTGATAACTTGCTGAACTCCATCCTGGCAATTTTTTCCTTTTTTTGTTTGTTTGTTGGCTGTTTCATTGTCTCCCTATTTTAGTGACTCTTAGTGTTTGTATCTGTATATTAGATATATTTGCTGTCTGCCAGTCTTATGGGGTGGGATTTTGTAGTGTGAGTCCAGTGGGGACCCAGAGGTGTGTTTTCCTTATGCTTCTAAGCTATATGTTCTAGGTGTGTCCCTTTTGTGGGTGTCCCTTTTGTGGGTTATTTGAGCTCTCCTGTTATGATTGGGTCTAGATTGTTGTTGACCCATTCATGGGAGGACCCTCCTCTCAGCTTGGCTAACTGTGGGGCTCAGCCACAACCACGTCATGTGAGCTGTTGCACAGGTGCTGACAGGGCAAAAGAAAACACAACCAAACTGCCAGGAAACAAACAGTAACTTACAAAATATCTTCATGATCACAAATGAAAACAACCCAAGAGAAAGTTGAATTGGGAGGGCAAAACAAGTACAAAAATGCTAAAGCAAAGGGGGGGGGGAGGGAGAGAAGGATATTATTGCTAATAGTAAAAATAATAATAATAAAATAAGATAAAAAGTAAAAAATAGCAAAGCTACTGGGAGATAGAAAGGGCAGAGAAAAGATTTTGAAAGGCAAGAAGGGCGAGCAAAAAAAATAAGGGTAGAGAGTAGGAATAGGAAAATTGTTGCAAAATAACAAGTAAAAATTAAAGAGACAAACACAAACAAGCTCAATGACAGGAATAAAGAGAATAAAAGGGGAGAAAAAGAAAAGAGAGGGGGGAAAAAGAAAGTTATGCCAGTGGAAAAGGAGAGAGAGAGAGAGTTAGTTAAAGCAAGGGCAGGGAAGAAGGAGTCCAATAAGAGATATGGGGGAAACAGTAGAGAAAAGCAACAAACTTATTGGTTATAATGATAATATCCCAGGAATAAAGCAGAAAATATCAAGAAAGTCTTTATAATAGAACAAAAACCAAAACAAAACAAAGCAATAATAATAATAATAATAATAATAATAATAATAATAATAATAAGCAAAGCAAGACAAAACAAATTTTGAAAAAAATTAATTAAAAAATTCAAAACAATTAAAAATTTTAAAAAGAAATATTTTTTATTTTCTCTCTTTNAAAACAAAACAAAAAACAAAGCAAGAAAAACCAAATCTTAAACAAATTAATTAAAATATTAAAAGTAATTTAAAATTAAAAAAAAATTATTTTCCCTTTTTTCTCTAAAAAAAAAAAAGACAAAAAAAGAAAAGACAATTAGGTGAGTTTCCTCTGGGCAGCTTATATTGTCTGAGGCTCACTGTTTTGTATGCTGATTTTGGGTCTCCTGGGAGGTACTTGTGTGTCAGCCAATGTGAGGAGCTGTCTAGGTTTGGCCCTGGTGTCCTTAGGTAGTTGGCTGGTCCCAGGCTCTCTCTGGACCACCTCCATTTTCAGCCATTTTCCTTCCCCCTTCTGGTTACTTAGTCTTACTCCAGAGTCTTCTGAAGAGTCTTTAGGGTGCAGGTGTAGCCAGTGTAGCTAGGGGTTACTAGAGGTTTTGCTGTCAGGCACTCACTGTGGGGAAGTTAGTCTCTGTTTCAAAGCCAACTCCTCAGCCTCTAGCCTATCCTCCAATTCTAGTTCCCCATATAGTGGCCTGTTGCAGGTTCAGATTGAATTCAGTCTATTGCCTTTTCTGTATGGGCAGTTTCAGTGGCCTGGGCTCAGTGGGTTTGATTTAAAAAAAAAGATTCTGGTGAGCACATTGCCTGCCCAGCCCCCAGAAGGGGCTTTAAGCTTTTCCTCCAGTTCCCGAACAATAGTCCCTGAGAGTCTTATTCTTGTATTTTTATCCTGTGAGCTGTTCTCCCTTCTCCCTCAAGACTGTGCCCTGCAGGGGAAATCTGGGTCTTCAGTGAGCTGATCCAGCCCCTTTCCTATTGGGGGTGTTGCTCTTAGCCTGCGGGAGAGATAGACCTGCTCAGTCCCTCCTTTCCCAGATCTGGTTGGCTGATCACATAGGGCATTCAGTTCAAACTCTCCACAATGCAGACCCAAAAGCCACCTTTCCCTGGTCTGTCTCCCCAGGGCCAGCCAGGAAGGTGGACACCTGTTTAGCAATCAAAAACTCAAAAATGCACAAAGCAACATCACAGGCCCTGTGATGTCTTGGCACCTCCCCGCCTAAGAACCAAGCAGGAGGGGGTCACAAAGTGTGCCCCACACAGGTCCCCTGCACAGCTGATCTCAGTAAAGCTGGGGCAGCTCCTTGCACAATATCCCGGCTCCCTTCAGAAAAGGTAAAAAAATCTCCAATTCACCCCACCAGCAGCCCTGGCAGCTGGAGACCTGATCCGCCCCACTGGTGGCTCTGGTCCTGTCTCTCTGGCCATGGGAGGGCTCTCTTCCCCTTCCCCATGGCACACAGTTCAAATGCTTTCTGGGGTTCTACACAATGCCTTAGGTGGCTGTTGAGTGCAGCCCGCTGGCCCCTTTCTATTTGGAAACCACACACTGTGGGACAGACTTTCCTGTGGTCAGTACCCAGGGTGAAAGTCTCCTGTCCCAGCTGCCCCAGCTGCCACCATTATGTGTGTTGTTTCACTGGGAGCACGCGGTCCCCTCCTTGCAGGCACACTCTTCCCCCGGCTCCCTCTGCCCGCCCTGCACAGGCTCTCCTTTCCTTCTCCTTCGCTCTGGGTTTGAGACCCCCACTTTTGGATGCCAGTCCACACTCCCAAGGGGAGGGAGCTTTGCAGCCTCTAACGCCCGGGGCCTTGAAGCCCAGCACTGGCTTCAGGGGGGACTCCCCCTCTCAACACCTCCCTCTCTTACCAGACTCTGATGTTTCTTCAGTGCTCCTTACTCAAAATATATCCACTCAGATATAGTTCTCTTGTTTTTCCAAGCTGGTTACACAGTATTTTAGCGGTAAACCCAGTCCATGGCTGGGAGCAAGGGTGCACTGCTTCTTATCAGAGTGTCACCATCTTCCCTCCTCCCGTCTTAATCATTTTTAAGTGTTCAGTCAGGGGGAATTAAAGGCATTCATAATGTTGTGTAACCTTCAACACCATCCATCTCCATAGGTCTTTTCGTTTTGTAAAGCTGAAATGCTACACCCATTAAACAATAACTTCCCATTTCCTCTCCTCAGCCCCTGGCAACCTCAATTCTGCTTTCTGTCCCTGATTTTTGACTACTCTAAGTAAGTACCTAGTATAAGTATAATCATACAGTATTTGTATTTTTTTGTGATTGTCTTATTTTATTTAGTGTAATGTCTTCAAGGTTCAGCCATGTTGTAGCATGTGACAGAATTTCCTTCCTTTTAAAAAGGCTGAATAATAGTCCATTGTATATGTATAGCATACTTTGCTTACTTTTGTTTTGCTGTGAACATGGGTGTTCAAATACCTGTTCAATGTCCTGCTTTCAGTTCTTTTAGATATACTGTACCCAGAAGCAGACTTGCTGGGTCATATGGTGGTTCTATTTCCTATTTTTTGAGGGAATGTCATACTGACTTCCATTTCAACAAATGTCTGTTCAAGTCCTTTCCCTGATTTTAAATTGGGTTGTTGTTGTTCATTTTAGAAGTTCTCTATATATTCTGAATATTAATCTCTTAACAGTTATGTAATTTGCAAACATTTTCCCCATTCTCTGGTTGCCTTTTCACTCTGTTACTTTTTAAAATTTAGGTAGAGTTGATAAACCATATTACATTAGTTTCAGGTGTAAAATATAGTCACTCAATATATATATAACTTACATTGTGATCACCTCACTAAGTCTAGTAATCACCTGCAACTGTGCAAGTTTATCACAGTGCTATTGACTATATTCCCCTTCACCTTTTTCACCTGTCCTCCACTAGCCTCCCCTCTGGCAACCATCAGCTTCATCTCTGTTTCTACGAGTCTGGTTTTGTTTTTATTTTATATTTTATTTTATTACTTTTATTTTATTTATTTGTCTTTATTGATTTCAAAGAGAGGAAGGGAGAGGGAGGGAGGGAGAGGGAGAGGGAAAGAGAAAGAGAGAGAGAGCAAGAGAGAGAGAGAGAGAGAGAGACATCAATGATGAGAGAGTCACTGATCAGCTGCCTCCTGCATGCTCCCCCACTGGAGATCAAGCCAGAAACCTGGGCATGTGCCTCAAATGGCAATCAAACCTCGATCTCCTGGATCATAGGTCGATGCTCAATTGCTATGCCATGTCAGCCAGGCTTGTCTTTATTTTAGAGGCCATGTATAAATGAAGCCATATGGAATTTGTCTTTCTCTGTCTGACTTACAATACCCTCTAGGTCCATCCATGTTGCCCCAAATGCTAATATTTCATTCTTTTTTATTCCTGAGTAATGTTCCACTGCATACATGGACCATATCTTCTTTATCCATTCATCTATCCATGGGTACCCAGGTGGCTTCTATGTCTTGATTGTTGTAAATAATGCAGCAGTGAACACAGGGGTACGTATACCTTTTCAAATGAATGTTTTTGTATTCTCTAGATAAATACCCAGAAGTGGTATTGCTGTATTGAATAGAAGATCTATTTTTATTTTTTTGAGAGATCTCCATGCTGTTTTCCATAGAGGGTGTACCAATTTGCATTCCCACCAACAGTGCTCAAAGGTTCCCCTTTCTCAACATCTTTGCCAACACTTGTTTGCCGTCATGTTGGTAATAGACATTAGAACTGGTCCTAGGCAATAGCTCATTGTAGTTTTGATCTGCATTTCCCCGAAGACTAGTGATGCTGAGCATATTTTCATGAGTTTGTTGGCCATCTGTATGTCTTTTTTGGATAAATGACTCTTTATATCCTCTGTCCTTTTTCCTTCTAATCTTCACCCAAGGATATGTTTTTGTTTTAAACTGATTTTAGAAAGAGAGGAAGGGAGATAAAAAGACGAGGGCGGGGAGAGAATCATGATCTGTTGCCTCCCATAAGTGCCCTGACAAGGGACTGAATCTGCAACCTATGTATGTGCCCTGACTGGGACTTGAACCACAATGTTTTTGGTGTATGGGACTGACCATGCTCCAACTAACTCAGCCACTCAGCCAGGCTGCCCCCTCACCCCACCCTGTCCATTGCTTGATCAGATTGTTTATTTATTTATTTTTTGGTTATTGAGTTGTATGGTGCCTTATATATTTTGGATATTAACCCTGTATCACATATGTCATTAGTGAACATAGTCTCCCGTTCAGTTAGCTGTCTTTTTGTTTTGTTTTGTTGATGGTTTCCTTTGCTGTGCAGAAGACTTTTAGTAGGATGAAATCCCATTTGTTTGTTTTCGCTTTTTTTCCCTTTGCTTGAGGGGCCATAGCCAGAAAGATATTACTAAGAACAATGTCAAAGAGTTTTTTTGCATGTTTTCTAGTAGGAGCTTTATGGTTTCAGGTCTTATATTTAAGCCTTTAATCCATTTTGAGTTTGTTTTTGTGTATGATGTAAGAGAGTGGTCTAGTTTCATTTTTGCATGTTACCTGTCCAGTTTTCCCAGCACTACTTGTTGAAGAGTATGTCATTACTCCAGCATATGTTCCTTCCTCCTTCATGACAGATTAATTGGCCATGTAAGCAGGGCCTTGTTTCCAGGCTCTCTATTCTTTTCCACTGATCTATTTTGAGCCAGTACCATAATGTTTTAAATATAGCTTTGCGGTATAGTTTAAAATCAGGGAGTGTCACTTATATGTGGAATATAATAAACAAAATAAACTGATGAAGAAAGTGGATCCAGTAACATAGAAGCTTGGAACAAACTGAGGGATCTCAGAGGGAAGGTGGGAAGGGGTGTGTGGGTGGGGAGAGATTAATCAGGGAACTTGTATGTTTATGGGCATGGCCCATGGACGTGGACATTGGTGTGGGGAGGGCCTGAGGGTGGGATGGATCTGGGGTGGAGGGGATCAGTGGGGATAAAAAGGGAACATCTGTAATATT
>NW_015504668.1:75846-89203 GCF_001595765.1 Miniopterus natalensis | reverse complement strand
GGGGGGGGGGCATCTGTAATGGTCTCAACAATAAAGATAAAGAAACAAACAAACTAATTATTAATTAATTAATTAATTAATTAATTAAATCAGGGAGTGTGACACTCCCAGGTTTGTTCTTTTTCAGGATTGGTTTGGCTGTGCATGGTGGGCGTTTTTTGTTATTTGTGTATATGATTCCATATAAACTTTAGGATTATTTGTTCAAGTTCTGAGAAGAATGCCATTGATATTTTGATAGGGATTGCATTGAATCTGTAGATTGCTTTAGGTAGTATGGTCATTTGAACTGCATTAACCCTTCCAGTCCATGAGCGCAGCATATTGTTCCGTTCTTTTGTGTCCTCTTCATTATTTTTTTCTTCAATGTCTTATAGTTTCCAGAGTACCAGTCTTTTATCTTCTTGGCTAAATTTGTTCCTAAGTTCTTTTCTCTTTTCTTAACATAGGATGTAACCCCGAGGAGTGAGGATATTTTTTCCATTGATTTCTAGAGAGAGTGGAAGGGAAGGGTGACCAGGAGACAGAGACAGAGAGAGAAACATTGATGTGGGAGAGACACATTGATTGATTGCCCCCCACATGAACCCTGACTGTGGTGGGGATCAGACATGCAACCCAGGTACGTGTCCTGGACTGGGAATTAAACCCTCGACCCTCCAGCACAAAGGCTGACACTCTAACCACTGAGTCATGCCTTTTTCCTAAGTACTTTATTCTTTCTGGTGCCACTGTAAATGGCATTGCTTTCTTAATCTCTCCTTCTGTTCTTTTGTTATTAGTGTATAAAAATATGATGAATTTATATATATTAATTTTTTCATCCTGCTACTTTACTGAATGCATTTATTAATTCTATTAGATATGTGTGCCTGTGTGTGTGTGTCTGTGTGTGTGTGTGTATTCTTTAAGGTTTTCTATATATGGCATCGTGTCATCTGCAGATAGGGATAGTTTTACTATTTCCTCTTCAATTTGCATATTTTTTAAAATTTCTTTTTCTTGTCTGATTGCTGTGGCTAATTTTTCAAAAATTATTTCTGTCTATTGTGATGATCATATGTTTTTTATCCTTAATTTTGTTGATGTGATGAAGCACATTTGTTGTTTTGTGGGTATTGAATCGCCCTGGCATCCCTGGCACAAATCTCATGTGAACGTGATGAGATTTATTGTATTGCTGAGTTTGGTTTGCTAGTATTTTCTTGGCAATGTTTGTATCTAACGTCATTAGTTTCATGGATCTTGCCTATTGTTTTTCTAGTCTGTATTTTGTCATTTCTTCTCTGACATTTATTATTTCCTTCCTCTTGCTTATTTTGGGTTTTGTTATTCTTTTTCTAGTTCCTTCAGGTGTAAACTTAGATTTACACCTGATGTTTATCTGCAATTTTTGCTGCTTCTTGAGGTAGGGCTGTGTAGCTATGAACTACCCTCTTAGACCTGCTTTTGCTGTGTCCCATAAATTTTGTAAAGTTGTGTTTTCATTTCCATTTGTCTCATGGTAGTTCTAGATGTCCTGTTTGATTTCCTTTTGATCTGCTGGTTGTTTCATAGCATGTTGTTTAACATCCATATATTTTTGTTTGTGTTTTTATGGTTTTCTTACCATAGTTGATTTCTTGTTTCATGCCATTGTGATCAGAAAATATGCTCATGAATTCCATCTTCTAAAATTTATTGAAACTTGTTTTTTTGGCCTAATATGTGGAAAAGGTTCCATGTGCGCATGAGCAAAATATGTAATCTGTGGTTTTGGAGTGCAGTGTTGTGGTTGAATGTGGCATTTGAGGCCATTATTTCTCTATTAACTTCCTGTATGAATGATCAGTCCATTGAGGTAAGTCCCTAGCTGTTATTGTGTTATTGTTAACTTCTGGCTTTATGCCATTAATATTTGCTTTATATACTTAGGTGTTCCTGTGTTGTGTAGGTGGATATTTATCATTCTGATATCCCCTTCTTAGATTGAGCCCTTTATCATTATGTAACATCCTTCTTTATCTGTTTTTGCTTTGTTTTAAAGTCTATTTTGTGTCATAAGGAATTTTTACTCTGTTGATGATGTCTTTTCACACACAAAATTTTAAAGCTTTCATGAAGTCCAATTTGTGTATTTTATCTTTAGTTCCCTGTGCCTTTGGTGTCAGATCCAATAAGTAATTGCCAAATCCAAAGCTGTGCCATGTGTTTTTGTCTAAAAGTTTTATAGTTTTAGGTCTTACATTTGACTCTTTGATCCATTTTGAGCTATTTTTGTTTGAACATGGTGTTAGGTAAGAGTCCAACTTCATTCGTTTGCATGTAGATATACAGCTGTCCTTTCCCTCACTGAATGGTCTTGAGACTCTTGTTAGAGATCATTTAACTCTGTATGTGAGGGTATCTTTCTGGGTCCTGTATTCCATTACATTGGTTTATATGTATACACTTATTCCCATATGATGCCGTTTGGATTACTGTAGCTTTCTAGTTTGTTTTGAAATCAGAAAGTGTGAATTCTTCCATTCCGTTCTTCTTTTTCAAGCTTGTTTTGGTTATTTTGGGTCCCTTGGGAAGTCATCTGAATTTTAAGATGGGTTTTTCTATTTCTGCAAAAATTAAAAAAAGATTCCATTTTTTAACTCAAACTCTTGAAAAAATTTAAGTACTGATTTTAAAGGGCAAAGTTATGGATTTCATACAAATATACAGAGAACAGATATTGAATATTGTAGTTAACTTATTATCAACGAGGGTGTCAGTGAGATATTATAATCAGTTCAAAGGAAAAGTTAAAAAAGCACCATTTTAAAATGGAGTACAGGAAAGTTGAGATGCTCCTGTAAAATGGTTTTTCTAGGGCTGCCATAACAAATTACCACAAACTAGGTGGCTTAAGACAATAAATTTATGCTCTCACAGTTCTGGAGACTAGAAGTCTGAAATCAAGTTGTTACTAGGGTTGTTCTTTCTACGGGATTCTTCTGAGGGAGAATCTGTCTCATGCCTCTCTCCTAGCTTTTGGTGGTTTATTGATAATCATTGGAATTTGTCGGCCTGTAGACAGTATAGGTGGGGGAAAGTTCAATGAATGTCCACTGCACAGAATTCATTTATATGTGTCTAAACAAGAATTATTTTTTTCATTGCTATAAGTTATCTACAATTTACAGAGTGGTAGAACAGATCAAGACAATGAAAGGACAGAACCTGGAAGAGTGTGCTGCCAACATTAATTTTCCACTGAAGACCTCAGGAATCTTTTTGTTTACTCCCAATGTCTTTATAACACTTAGAAACCTCCCACATTACATGAGAAACTTAACTGGAAGTAGTATAATAGAGTTTCAAAATATTAGGTTGCCTATATTCCTATATAGATTTGCAAAAGAGCTTCTGTTTTTTATTTTTGATCAGAAAATGACTGCTTTTTCCAGGGTAAGGCAGACTAAACACTGATCATAGTGAAGTGAAAAGGTTAGGCTCTGTTTACATTGTGCTTCAACCTATTCTATGCTTTGGTCTTCAGAAACCTAGTGAAGTCTGCAGGATGGAGATATTGTTCTCATATTACAGATTATGAAACTCCTCATATATATTCAGGAAGCTAGTCTAGTATTTCTCATTGAACTGGGGTCAGAATCCAGGTGAGATTTTCCTCCGCCTGTCCCCATCTGCCTTAAAGTTCAATGTCATTTAGTAAGTACTGAATCCTTTTTCTGAGGTCTTGCTACTTGAGATCCTCACCATGCTCTGGCTGAGACAGCCTCAAAAGCCCACATTTTAAGCAGCTCCTTTCACAGCCTGCAAACCACAGGGACTGTAACTTTCCGTCATTTCTCTTCGTGTGGTCAATCCCCAGAAAGACAAATTTAAAGCACTCATGCAGACAGGCACTGTGGCCATGGGGGAAGAATTTTATGGACCTGTGGGGCCGTTAATCCCTGGAGGGACAGCAGGATCAGTCCTGGTGTGGGTGCCGGAATTATTGTGACTAGGTACAATTCCCATGGGGAATGGGAATAGAGCCTTCTCTGACTTGCCAAAAGTATGTTCTCCTTCCCAGTAACGTTCGAGATTTTGCTCAGGCTCTGTCCATGACCCTGAGCGAAGTGTGATGCAGGAGGACAGTAGGCACCAACCCATATTATGCTGTCCTGAGACATAAGTATTCCACAGAAGTGCACTTTTGTGTGCTTTGCACATCTGATTATTGCAGTTTTGTGGAATGAGGAGCAACTGAGGGAGGAGGAAGTCATAAAGAAACACTGAGTCACTGGCGAAGACTGGAGTACCTGCCCGACTATTACAGTGTTGGCAAGAGGTGGAAGGGGGCCACTCGCAGATGCAGGGAATTACTGTCACAGCTACCCCATCTTCCTCTGAGCTCCACAGCCCAGCCCTTTCCTCAGACCCTGGCGACTGGTAGACCACTGAGAACCCAGCACACAAGTGCCCTCCAAGCGATAAGGGTGTGGGAGTGGAGCTGTGTTCTAGTTGCGTGCAGCAGGGGGCCAGTCTGCCCACTGCACCTGGGCAGGAGGACACTGTGGCTTTTTTCTCCCTACTGTTTCCAGGATGCAGCACACACCGTATGTCGGTGTGGGGAAGCGGAACACAAGTAAGCTCAGAACCAGCTGTTGCTTACCAGACTGAAGAGGTGAGGGTTTTCCTGCGTATCCCCTCCCTCCCAGCAGAGTGGGGCCAAACAATATAAGAGCTATGGTCTGTCTGGCCACAGTGGAGGCCAGAGAGGTACAGGTGATATGGCATGACCACACCACTTGGGGTCTTCGCTGCAGCTATAAGAAGTTTCCCAGTAATCTGGCTGTAACTAACTGCGGGGCTGGGTTGAGGGGGAAGGATAAGGGAAAGGGATTTCTATTAAAGCTTTTCCCTGACCTTACTTTCACCAAGCAAGATGCTCCAGAACTTTCCTTTACAAATTAGGGCCTCTATATTCAGTCCTCTGCTTTCTTAATGTGATTGCATAACTTTGACCTTGGAAACTCAGTCCTGGGTTATTTGACTTCAAACATCCCCGCAGACTCCTCCACACTAAGGTCCCAACCCTGAAGAAACAGAATAACTGGAGGCATCCAGATGTGCAAAGAAAGAAATAACACTATTTGCAAGACATGCTCTTATACATAGAAAATACTAAGGAACATGAACACACATAATAAATGAATCCTGCAAAGCTACTGTGAATCCCCTCCAGTTCTGGTTAATATTTGCTTTAAATATTTAGGTGATTTAATGTCATCTGCATATATGTATACAATTTTTATATCCTCATGATGAATTTACACCATTATAACTATATAGTGAATTTTTTGTCTCTATGACTGATTTACACTTAAGTCTATTTTATGTAAGTATATCCACTTCTCTCTTTTTGTTACCATATGCAAGAAATTTTATCCCATCCCTTTACTTTCAGACTATGTATGTCTTTAAAACTGACATGGGCAACATATTTTTGAATGTAGTATTTCTTCATCTCTTCAGCACTCTATGTATTTTAATAGGAGAATTTAGTCCATTCCACTTTAAATTAGTTACTGATAAGTAAGGACGTACTGTAGCCATTTTGGTGTTTTCTGATTCTTTTTTTTTTTTTTTTTTTTGGTTCCTTTGTGTCATTTCCTTCTTGCGGCCTTTCTTTGGAATTTATTTTATACAGTGCTTTGCTTTGTTATTTTCTTTGAAATTTTGAGCATTCATTCTTTTATTGATGTATAATTGGCATAAAATATACTATTAATTTCAATTGTACATCATAGTAATTCAATATTTATATACATTAGGAAACAATTTCCACAATAAGTCTAGTGACCATTTTCACTAGACCTAGCTATTGCAATATAATTGCCTATGTTCCCTATGCTGTACTTTACATATCCATGACTATTCTGTAACTGAAAGTTTGTACCTCTTATTTTCCTACTCCTATTTAGCCTGCCCCTCCCCTGTCAGGTAAACAGCAGCTTACTTTCTGTATCTACCAGTCTCTTCCTATTTTGTTTTGTTTGTTATTTTCTCCTCTTTTTTTAGATTATTCATATAAATAAAATTATACCATATTTGTCTTACACTCTGACTTAATATGAAACTCTCTAGATCCATTCATGTTGCATATGGCAAGGTTCTATTCTTTCTATGGCTGCATAATATCCTGCTAAATATAAAAAATTTATCACATTCAGACATCAGAGTCATGGTGGCGTGAGAGGTCTCCCTGGCCTCTCTCCTTGAAGTTTCAACTATTTGAATAGCTATAGCACAACAACACATTCCCTGCTTAATGCACAAACACATCTGAGAGACCTGTGCACTGAAACATGTAAAGGTGGGGAGGTGGGCATGAACCAGGGAAGTGGGAAGGGAGAAGAGCTGAGACAGTGCCCAGCATGCAGCCCGGAGCTCACAACCCAAGCTCACTGTGGCTCTCAGCCTAGAAAGGGGAAGAATTGGGTTGCCACTGATACTTCCTTCAGCTAGGACGAGCAGAGATATGGTGAGCATTCCTGCAGGAGTGGTCTGTACACACTGTGGCTTAACCCAGGGGCCTGGGCCAGGATGAAGCACAGAGGTGCAGCTAGGTTCTCTGGCAATCACCATTCCAGACAGAGAAACAATGCCTCGGAGCCTGAGCACCTCCCCTCACAGCCCCAGAGCTGACAGCAGGCCCCAGAAAAAACTGTATTAGTGAGTGTCAGGTTGCAGAGCACATTATCTGCAAACCCAAGAACTGGTACTACAGAAACATCCCCCCCCTTCGTGAGTGATTAATCCCAGGGTCAGGTGGAGATACAGAAGGAAGGCCACTGAGGTCTGCCAGTCTCCATTATTGGGAGAACAAAGCCACAAAAGCACCAGACAGCCTCATGCAGGTCACCCCAACCCACACAATGCTGCTTCACTGCCAGCAGCTTCTCCCTGCATGGGACAGCACGGAAATTTTACAAATCTGGAACCCTATTGCCCACCACATTCCCTCACAGTGTTGGTGCCCCGAGATCGAGGTGGCCTGATCCCAGAGGAGATACCCACCTTCCCAGAGAACACAGACATCCATCACCCCACAGAGATCTGAAAAGCCACAGCAGTGCAAGAGAAACTAAAAACGTGTGCTTCAGCCCCACCTACTTGAAAACAATGGAAAGACTCCTTATCAATCTACTAGAGAAATACCACTTGCATGTAGATGCCTAGACAGGGAAGGAATTCATCAAATATTATTAATAACCAAGGTAATGAGGTAGCTAACAAAATAAAAAAATTAAAAATCCCTCCACAGAATAAACTTAAAGACATGGAAATATGTGATTTAAATGACAGAGAACTTAAGATTGCAGTTCTGAAAAACTGAAATAAAATCAATGAACAAATGAGTACAATAGAAATGATGGAAATAAAGAACTCAATAAAAAAAAATCAATAATGAGCCAATGAGCATAGAAAATAGAGCTGAGCAAACAGAAAAAATAATCAGTGTTACTGAAGGTAGAAGTCTAGAAATGACACAGAGGGGAAAAGAAAGGATTTCAGAGTAAAAAAAAGAAAAAGAAATAGCTCTAAGAGAACTGACTCCATCAGAAAGAGCAATGTAAGAATAACAGGCATCCCAGGAGAAGAAGAGAGGGAGAAGGAAACAGAGAGCCTATTCAAACAAACAGTGGCTGAGAAGTGCCAACACCTATGGAAAGAGTTAGACCCTCAAATCCAAGAAGCAAAGAGAACACCTAATTATCTCAATCCAAAAAGGCCTTCTCCAACGCACATTGTATTAAGACTGTCAAAAATTACTGACAAAGAATTCACAAGGCACCCAGGGAAAAGAAAACAGTAATCCAAAGGAGGGAGGGCAAGATAGCTACAGTCTAAGGAAGTTCACTTTCTCTGAGAGAACACAGGCACCCACCTTGTGTTACCCAGAAGACTGGACTTGTGGGTAAACAGCAGAACATTTGATTTAAAAAACCAGCTGAGAAACAGCTGATCTGAAACACCACGAGCAGGGAGCGTGAAGAGGGGACAGGAGAAGATGCGGAGTGGGTGGGCGAGTTCATGTAACTGTGCAGCATGGCCTAGAAGCCAGAGGGAAGGTAGGATAGTGCAGCCCCTGGCCTCTGGGACTGTGCGGGTTCTCAACCTTACAGGGAGGATCCCCAATCTAGAGCAACAGAGAAGGGAAGGGAAGCCCATATAGCACTGGAGGGTGGGAATCAGTGGTGATGTGGTCCACCTGGGAGACTCAGACCACACCATCCCAGGCAAAACGCAAGTGGCTTTGTTACACCACCAGCCTGGGAGGTTTGCCCTGATCTGCCTCTGTGGAAGGGGCCATGGAGTGGAAGTCTGAGCCCGAGGAGGGCTCTGACTGGTTCACTCAGCAGTGAATCTGAGGGACTGAGTATTCTGTAAAGGAACTTTTGGCGGAGAGCAGGACAGGGGGCCAGTCTGAGTGTCCTGGGAAAGAGGCCTAATTCTCCCCACCTTGAGCAGAGAGGAGGCACCCCTTCCCCCACCTGTGGACCGGCTCTGGGCTAGAATTTCAGCCATGCTGAAAGTTAAGAGACCCAAGTAGAGCTGGGGTTTCTTTTTGGGGGGATTTTTTCTTAATTTATATTTTTTATTCACTACAGCTTGGGGTGGTGACAAGGGGGTGCCAGTGATCCAGGCGGAGATGGGACATTGGAAGGAGAAGTGCCTGCCCACGTGTCCTACAAGCACCCCTAACACAAACCTGTTGAAACCACCAGGACTGGGAATGGATACCCTACAGAGCCCAGTTCCATGAAGGAAGAGAAAGCAACTCGGAACAAGTACATTCAAGGGGAGAGTACTGAAGCAGACCCAGTCTCTGGGCTATGGAGGCCCCACCCATCAGTTACCTGGGGCCCTGCAGGGCTTCAGTCAGGTTGGCCAGAGCCAGGCAGTGATAGTGAAGTCACATTGGCCTGTACTACTCCCCTGCTACCCATACACCAAAGGGCCAGATACAACAACAGCATCACAGCAAAATCCAGTGAGCTCCACATATAGCAGAACCAAATGACTTTGTTGCTATTGTTGGTTAGTTTTTGTTTGGTTTGGTTTTACTTTCCCTCTCTTCTCCTCCCCCTCCCCCCCAGCCCCAGGCCAAATATTCTCTTATTGCTATCTTTCATTTTAGTATATGTTATTCCGATTCTCTCTACCTTTTTTATAGGTTTATTTTTAATGAATATTGTTTTTCTTTTCCTATTCTATAGTTTATTCAGTATTATTACTTTTTTAAATGATTATTATTGCACTCATTTTTTCTCTTTTCTTTATACTTACCTTATTTCTGGTTTCTTCCTTCTTTGCTTTCATAGTCTCGTTTGTGTGTGTGTGTGTGTGTGTGTGTGTGTGTGTGTGTGTTTTCTCCTCTAATTGTTTTGTGTTTTGTTTATTTTATTATTTTTTTAATCCTTACTTGAGGAGTGAGGATATTTTTCCACTGATTTTTAGAGAGGGTAGAAGGGATGTTGAGGGGGAGTTAGAGAGAGGGAGAGGGAGAGGAGAGAGAGAAAAAAACATCAATGTGACAGAGTCACATCGATTGGTTGCCTCCCACAGTTGCCCTGATATGGGGAGGGGACCAGTCCTGCAACCTAGGCTTGTGCTCTTAACCAGGACTGGAACCCATGACCCTCTGGTGTGCAGGCTGATGCTATAACCACTGAGCCACACTGGCCAGGGCCTCCTCTCATTCTTTTGGTGTCATGTCTTCTAGAGTTCTTTTTATGGGGGGGGGGGGGTTGTTTTTTAGTCTTTTTGTTGTTGCTGTTGTTTTTATTGTTATTGTTTTGTTTTCTTTATGTTGTTTTGGGTTTTGTCTGGTTTTGCCTTGTTTTGTTCTGTCAGCACCTGTACAGCAGTTGGCATGACATGGTCAGGCTTAAGACTCACAGTCAACAAGCCTGTGGGCTGAGCTTGCTCACAAATGGAACAACGGCAATCAAGACCCAAATTCAAAAGGAGAGCCCACATAACCCAAACAAGTGTATTTCCTAGAGCGCCCAGATCAGGAGATCAAGGAGACTACACCACTGGGTCCCACAAAGGCCACCGCACCAAGACTGGGAGGCATACCAGTCTTATCTGACACACAGAAAGAAACACAAAGTAGCAGTGAAAATGTGGAAACAAATATAAAGGCCACAAAGGAAAGAACAGGAGGAATCTCCAGGAAAAGAGCTAAGTGAAATGGAGGCAAACAATTTATCAGACAGAGAGTTCAAAGTAATGGCTATAAGGATGCTCAAACAGCTTAGTGAGAACTACAACCAACTTAATGAGAAACAACAAGAAACTTAGTGGAAACTACATTAGCATGAAAACAGATATAGCAATGACAAATAAGGACCAGTCAGAAATGAAGAATGGCCCGGCTGGGCATGGCTCAGCAGTTGAGCGTCGACCTAGGATCCAGGCGATCGGGGTTCGATTCCCGGTAAGGGCACATGCCCGGGTTGCGGGCTTGATCAATGACCCTCTCATCATGGATGTTTCTGTCTCTCTCTCCCTCTCCTTTCCTCTCTCTGAAATCAATAAAGATATACTTAAAAAAAAGAAAAAAGAAAAAAAAGTAAATGAAGAATGGTCATAGCTGAAATAGCAAATACCCTGGACAGAAATGAATTAGAAGAAAAGGTATAAGAAAGCTACTCAATTAGAGCAGAAAAAAGAAAAAAGTAATTTAAAAACATGAGGACAGTGTGGGACAACGTGCAACGGAGCAACTACCGCATCAAAAGGTATCAGAGGGAGTAGAAAGCCAACGAGGATTGGAGAACCTGTTTGAAGAAAATATTGATAGAAAACATCCTTCACTTGTTGAATGAAAAAGTCACACAAGTTCAGGAAAAAAACAGTCCCAATGAAAATGAATACAACGGGACCCACAGCAAGACACATTAGAATGGCACATGTTAAAGAGAAAATTTTAAGGGCAGCAAGAGAGAGGCAGTCACCTACAAGGGAGTCCCCATAAGACTGTCAGCTGATTTTGCAATAGAAACACTATAGGCCAGAAAGGAATAGCATGAAGTGTTCAAAGTAATGAAAAGCAAGGATCTGTATAACCAAGAATACTCTATGTAGCAAAGCTATCATTCAAAGTTGAAGGTGAAATAAAGTGCTTCCCAGACGAAAAAGGGAAACTTTAAGACAGATAACCTTGGGTTATTACTTATAGGTACTTACTTATTGCCATTTTTATTCTTTATGCCTGTGTTCCTGTCTTTCTCTCATTTCTTATTCTTACAACAGCCCCTTTAGCATTTCTTGCAGTGCTGCTTTGGTGGTAATAAACTCTAGCCTTTTTTTGTCTGGGAAGCTGTGGAATAGGCGGAAGCTATACTGCTCTCCTGCCCGTTCCAAACTGGATTTGCAACTAAAATATAGATCAATAAGCCTGAATGACCAGAAATATCATAACCAATGATCCACAGAAGCAATGTGGAGTCATAAGAACAGCAGAGACATGGAAAGGCCTGGATGTATACCCACATACCAAGGATGATATTCTGGAAGCGTATCTGGACTGCAAAGTTCTTCCCTGAGAAGCTTGGTGTCTCAGCCCCACACAGGGATCCCTAACCCAGAGCACCAGAGCCAGGAAGAGGAGCGTGCATAGCATCTGACTGAAAATCAGCAGGGAGAGAAGGGAGTCTGCTAGAAACCCTCTCCTAAAGGGTCAGTGCACAGGATCTTGTTCTTGAACACTCACCTTTGGCTCCAGTAGAGGGAAGGAAACTCAGGGCATAAGGAAGCCATACACAGAAGATCTGCGTGGTGTGGCCTCAAGGAAAGATCTGGAGGGTCAGCCACTGCTAAGTCCTTATCTCACAGCACCCTCAGACGCCATCAGAGCATTTACAGTGCCAGGCTGGGGAGTGCACTAGCCCAATCCTCCAACTGCTGTGGCACCACCCTGCTGAACTCATCTTTCAGATAGGTCCACTGGCTTCACAAAGCAGAAACCTCTGTGCACTTTTTTTTTTTTTGAGGAGCTGTTGGCAGAGACGCACACAATCGTCAAACTGTGTAACTCTGGAGCAGGGGACATTCTTCCCACCACGGCGTGCCACTGGCATACCCTTACCCACTTGAGAGATCCACTTGTCCTGTGATCCCAGTGGCCGTGCTCTGCTGAGCTCAAGACCCGGGGAGCGGGGAGGTCAGCTGGCTGCACACAGTCAGGACCTTTGATGTGCTTTCTCCTGGGAAGCTCTCGTTGGAGACTCAGACGGGCACTGAGTTGTGCCACCCAAGGGCAGGGTCTGTTCTTCCTCTCCACCCCCAACCCCATGCTACTGGTGTCCCTTCCTCATTGGGAGATCTATTTGCCCTGTCTTCCTGACTTTTGAGATCTCACATCCCATGCAGGGGTCAGCTGGTTCCACACAGCCAAAACCTTTGGTAGGATTTTAGCTGGGAAACTCTTGTTAGATACTCAGATTGGCACTGAGTTCTGTGATTCTGCAGGACGGGCCATTCTTTCGCTGCTGCATTCTGCCAGCTTCCCTCCATGTCGCATCAGGTAACCCACTTGTCCTGTTCTTCTAACTCCTGGTGGCCCCACACTTTTGAGCACAAGTCCTGGGAAGTGTTGACTGTGTAGAGCCAGGACCTTTGGTGTGTTTCTTGGGAAGCTTTTGATGGTGATTTAGCAGACAGGCACTGAGTTGTGGGGCTCTGGAAGCATGAACCTTTCCCAACCCCACTGCAAGCTGCAGGAGCTGCTCTCCCTACTTGTCCTGTCCTTTAGTCTCTCGATATCCCCACTCTCCTAGCCTCATGTCCTGCACAATTTTTGACTGTTTGCAACTAATGTGAGCCTGTGGTGCAGTCTAGGTGAGCTATGGTCAGAGGCTAGGACAGAGACTAGGTAGTGTGGATCTGGAATAGGGGCTACTTTCTCCCACTGAGTGGCTGATCATGTTGCTGTTAAGCAAATGATCGTTCTCCTGATTCCAGAACTCCAGCCATATTGAGCTCACACCTTGTGGAAGACACTGCAAATTGTAGCCAGCCTGGGCCCCAGTTCTCAGATGTTCCTCACAAAGCTCTCCAGGAACTTCAGGCAGCCTGAGGAAGTGGTAAAGCGGCTGACAGGTCAAAGAGGATTTTGGAGTGCCATGGGCCTTTTGCTGATACACCCCGAGGCTTGGAGCTGGTGGAAGCCAAGGTTTTTACACAACTTGGACCCTCCCAAGCACATTCAATCCCAGTAGAGGTAGCCAGAAACTTTAGATCATTTGGTAGCTCCAGACAGGTATCCCAAGGCCAGTTAATGGCCAAGTCTGACATCAACCTACACTGGAGGCCCCCCCCCCCC
>NW_015504668.1:32895-75312 GCF_001595765.1 Miniopterus natalensis | reverse complement strand
AGGTGAACCCACCATTTACCAAAAATATGGCGGGTTTGAGGGTTTGAGATTACAGCTAGCCACACAACTGGCACACCCTAAGGAAGATTTTGGTAACCATCAGACCCAGCTGGGGCCACCTCTGCTTCTTGGGGCAGTGTGTGCACAGTGGCTCACAGTTGATCTTCATAGTATGCCAGCCTGAGGGTTAACCCCACTCACAAACAGAAATACAGTATTCAAGACTCCACTACAGCATGAGGGTTCACATAACCCACAAAAGAGACATTTTTGGAACACATAGCTCAGGTGATCTGAAGGGTTGTGCACTGACACACATAAGGCACCTGAAAATAAAACTAACATAGTAAGTTTGGGAGTCACAGCAGATGTAGCTAATACAAACACAAATGCAAAAAGGAACACAAAACAGACAAAGGAATATGCCCCAAATAAAAAAAGAGAGCAATCCAAAGAACAAAGATCTAAATAAAATGGAAAAAACCAAACTACCAGATACAGGAGTATTTGTGTCTCTTTTTTTCTTTTCTTTTCTTTTTTCTTTTCTTTTCTTTTCTTTTTTTTTTTTCTTTTAAAATAAAAGGGTTATAAAATGATCAAGGAACTAGGGGGGCCTGGGAGTGAAATGTATTATCTCAGTGAGAAAGAGATAGTAAAAATTTTAAAGGACATTAAAAAATTTAAAAAAGAGCCAGTCAGAAATGAAGAATACAGTATCTGAAGGGAAGGGATACACTACAAGGAATCAACAAGTTTATATAAGGCATAGGATCAAATCAGTAATTTAGGGTGCAAGATAACAGAGAATAGTCAAGTAGAGCAATGAACAAATATTTAAAAAAATGAGGACAGTTTAAGGAACCTCTGGGACAACAAGGGTAACAACATCCACACCATAGAGGTACCAGGAGGAGAAGAGAAAGAGCAAGAGATCAAGAACTCATCTGAAGAAATAGTGACTGAAAATGTCCCTGACCTGATGAAGGAAAAAGACACAGATGTCCAAGAAGCACAGAGTCCCAATCAAGATAAACACAAAGAGACCCACACCAAGACACATCATAATTAAAATGCCAAAACTTAAGGACAAAGAGAAAATATTAAGAGCAACAAGAGAAAGACAGTTGTTTAAAAGGGAGCTCCCATAGCAGTCGGCTGATTACTCATGGGACAGCCATTACCCACTCACTCTGGGTTCCTGGGGAAATCTAGGAGGCCCTGACTTGTGTGGCTCTAGGACAAAGGAAATTTTTGGCTCACACAGCTTATTTCTTCACATGGCCAAATTCTGGGCCTCACTGGGCTTAATAAACTCTGCTGGCCTCAACCTGATGACTCCCTGAAAGCTCACCCCATCACAAAGGTGTGCAAGAATGCAGCAAATGGCAGTTGGACTTGGTATACTCTGGGACTATGCTGAGTGGCCTCAGATCCAGGACTGGCCAGTTTTTGTTCTGTGTAATTTATTGTTTCAGGTCGTATCTTTAGGGTTTGATCCATGTTGAGTTAATTTTTGTATATGGGGACAAACAGTAGTCTAGTTTCATTCTTTTGTATGTGGCCTTCCGATTTTCCCAGCATGAACTGCTGTGTTTTATGGAGTGTATTATATAGGAAAAAGGGGGGAGACTTGATATTTGGGCTCAATTACATTAAATGGAAAGAAGAAACATTCTTCCCAACCCTGATATCAACAAGAAAAACAAACCAAGAAAAACTGCAGAGATCAAATTTGTTATAAATCTAAGATGGAAACACATGGTGGAGACAGCAGAATCCATTCAACTAGTATGAAGCTTGAAGCAATTGCGGATCACTGTGTTTGAATGCTGGGTGGGTCAGCCAAAGAGATCTCAGTCATCTTTGCGTTCCCCTGTAAGTCCAGACAGGTAAACAATTTTGAGTATTTTCCTAGAGGGGCAAGGATGTAGGCAGATGTGGCAGCATGAAAACTGCAATTCTTAAAGCCAATACTCCGCTTTTTGCAAAGACTTCTGAGCTCCAAATGATTTGTGAGTCCCCAAAGAATAACTCCAGAGGAACAGAAACACAACGCTTATGATTGTTTTCACCTGACCCTAATATCTTGCCCTCCCAAACACTGGAATAGTTCCCAAGTTCTTCTAGTACTTTTAACCACGTGGATATAATCCCCTTAAAAACTACAATTCCCAGTAGGCCGCAGGCATAGCCCAGCGGGTACTTTTGTTTTCTTTTTAGAAAATGCAATTGCGCTCTAATTCCCATCCTGGAGTTGGAGCTAAGGTCGCGCAGCTTTCTGGGACTTGCAGTCAGGTCCATAATGTTTACGTAGGTCTGCGCAGACTCACGGGCCCTCCGTTTGCCCTTTGGCCCGTAAGTCCAGACCAGTCTCCATAGCTCTCCACCTCTATCACACTTTGTCCGGTAGCGGCCCAACCTTCTCCGGTCACGTGGGTTGTATGCAGTGCACTCATTGGCCTCCGGAATTCGGAAGCTCGGGAGCTCAGCTGACTACCCCGCTGTTGGGTCTCAGTGCATATGGGTTGGGCTACTTCCGTCACGTTTTTGCGACGCAGGTAAAAGGCGCAGTCTGGGGGAAAAGGCGGCGACTCGGAGGAGACGTTTGAAGCCGCAAAGAGTTGGACCCACGACAAAGCCCATAGCAGGTAAGTCCAGGAAATGTCCTGGTTTTCGCTGGACGCCGGGATTGTAGAGTGAATTCGATCGCTTGCCACGCTAACCTAAGCCGCGTGAGAGGAACTTTCGTTTTTTTTCTCCTCCCAGCGTGACGACAGCGGGAGCAGGTGTGTGTATAGTCGTTTTGGAATAAATGGACTGGAGGGGCATGCTTGGGTTTTAGAACTCGCAGCTGAGTGGTCAAGGAGGCGAGAATATAGCCGCGGTAAAAGGTGAGTGGCGGGGGCGTGCCAGCTGTGACACCACGTGCGGTAGGCGACATAGGGTCCCTACACGGTCCCAGGAGTCGGTTATCTGCCCTTCCAGCCCATGTTTCCGGGTGCCTCCAGTGGTGCGCACTCTATCAGTTGATTGAATTGCGCAGGGCTTGCTCTGGATTTTCGGTGGGACCTAGGAGACTCGGGTGAGTTCAGGCAGACAAGGAGAGATTGTTGCGTAGTTAAATAATGGCGCTGCGCGCCCTTTTCTTGGTTTTCCTTTGCTCTCCTCCTCAGCGCGGACTGATGGGACCCTGAGTCGGAGATATAAGGGTTATTTGTATCCGGAATATTGGCTCTTGACAGAATATATGTAGAGCCAAGAGATGTAGAGGTGATTTTGAAGTACCTTGGCCCAACGACATTGGTGAGCACCATCGCCTTTGTAATAACTGTCCTAACTTTTTTTTTTTTTGTCCTTCCTGTCTTCCTTCCCGTTGGATTGTACTTGAGCCTTCCCCCACACGGCCTTTGGTCTCTCATTCTGGGAAACCAGCTGGAACATTCAGCTTGTCTTTACTTCTCTCTGAATACAGAAAATTTGAGGCCTTCAGAGAGGGAAAACTCCACTTTTTCTGGAGTCGTTGCTGAGAATTATAAGAAGGCCGTGAGACTCCTAGGCTATTGCTGTAGAGTTTTCACAGCCTTGGAGTGACAAATTTTAGGGAAAGTACCTCTTCTTTGAAAATACTGAAATGTTCACTGCTCTGAAATTGTAAAATAATACTCTTCTAACATGTCTAATTAATTTTAAAAAGTCTTGTGTACATTTCAGCAGTCTCAAGAATTACCTATTGGGGGGACCTGTCGGGTCTATTCATTTCTCTCAATATGGTGTTATATGTAGCTTCCTCCCTCCCCCGTTTGTATTTCGAAAGAAAGATCCAGTATTTGCGGGATTGAAGAAGAAACTGTGGATGAAAGATACTCTAGGGCAGAGATTTTCAACCTTTTTCACCTCATGGCATACATTAAACTAATTGTAATTATTAAAATTCTGTGGCACCCCAAAAAGTATTGTGCATATTTTTTGCCTATCTAATAAAAGATAGATATAATTTTGATTCATACACACCAGACGCCTGTTGTGTTGGCTGTCATTTTTTAAATTTCACAATCTAACGGAAAAGAGGTAAGTGCCCCTCATTAAATAGTCAGGTATATTACATGTTTTAAAAAGTCTTGAGGCACACCATTTGAAAATCACTGCTCTAGGTAGTACAGATTGTCACTTTGGGTGACAGTGATTTTGTAGGTTCTTTCCAAAGGGAAAACTCTGATTTAAAAACAAAACACTGCAACTTAAGTTCCTATTTATACTGCTTGGGATGAGGATAGAAAGTTGTTGAATTGGCAGCAAAGGTTACTCAGCATTTTAACCTTTTCTGGTTAGTAGCTGGGTACAAGTAGATTCTACTTGTGTTTCTACTGTCTCATTTTGTGTACTCACTTCTACATTTCCTTTCTTTTTCATGCTTTTCTGTGCATCTTTCTACTTTTAGTTCCTTCCCTCATTTAATTGACTGTGGCATGGGATTGAAATACTTGATTAAATATTACTTTTTAAATTTTCACTTTAAAAAGTTGAGGAAATATCTTGTATTGGCAAAAATCATTTTTCTGTAAGTTCTTTATGACCATTAATTTTTAAACTTTCTTTTATCACTACCTTGAAAAAATATTCTTTAGTTCTAAGTTAACCTTTGCACCTCTTTTAGGAAGCAGAAATAATGTATAATTGTGTTGTTTTAAAAAATATTGAGAATATTTAAAGAAAAATGACTCATATCACTCTTTAGTTGAGGTGATGGGCTTTATTATTTTAGAATTACCTGTTTTTTCTGTCAGTTCTGTTCATTTTTGTTTCTCTTTTGTAGTTTTGTTGTTAGGTTCGGATACATTTATGGCCTATCCTTTCATCAAATTTTAATGCATTTTGTCTTACTCGTAACAATTTTTTGTTTTGAGACTATTTTGTCTAGTTGTAGGATTGCCAATCTGCCATTTTATTTTATTATTTTATTTTAACTTAATTTTATTATTTTATTTTATTATTCACCTGAGAACATGCTTTCACTTATTTTTCAGAGAGAAATCCCCAGTGGTTATCAAATCTGCAGCCTGGTTATGTGTGTCCTGACTGGGAATCAAACAGCCTTTTAAAGTATGCGGAATGATACTATAACTAACTGAGCCACACTACCCTGGGATTGATGCCTCTTTATTTTTATTTATTTTCTAAATTTTGAAAAATATATATCTTTATTGATTTCGGAGAGAGGAAAGGAGAGGGAGTGAGAGAGAGAGAAACATAAATGATGAGAGAGTCATTGATCGGCTGCCTCCTGCACAGCCCCGACTGGGGATGGAGCCGGCAACCCTGGGCATATGCCCTGATCAGGAATCAAACCCCAATCACCTGGATCCAAGGTCGACGCTCAACCGCTGAGCCACACCTGGTGGGCCTTGATGCCTCTCTAAAAACAGTTGCTTAGTAAATAAAATATATCTCCATTTCTTCCACAGGCATCTGTTAAGGGGACCAAAATATCAGGAACTTTGTGTTCCCATCCCTTTCTACAATGCTTTCCTAATGCATCAAGAGAGACTGGTGTCTCCTCTGAAGCTGTGAAGGTGCACAAGGCAAAGTATTGGTGGCTTTTTTGAGAGTAGCAGTTAGGAACACACTCTGCCTTGGGTAACAGTGAAGCACCAGGGTATGGTAACCTGTACAGTACAAATTCAAATAGGTACCAGTCAGCAGCTGATAAATTTGCAGGCACTTGAGGCTGCTGACAGAGGAAATGGAAGTGTGCCCACAGAATGAGTTCTGTTGCAACTGGATCAAACTCTTATGCTGACTTTAGGTGCCAATGCTTGTCAGCCTACCCCTTGTTGGCAGTTCAGGTAACCATAATCAGAAAACAATCGTTAAGGCTCTTTCTTCACATAATCCTCACATACCAGAATTCTTACAACAAGCTATGTTTTTTTTACATCTGCACATTCAGAATTTAGAACTGGTATGAAAAAGCACATGCCAGTCTCCCCAGCATAAATGAAAGACGTTATGCCTGTGTTTAGGTCTTCTTTGGGAAAAGGTTTCACCATTGCCAGACAGAAAAATATGCTTTGTTGTTTGGGGGTTTCTTCTACTCTTGAATATCCTGATTAGGCCCATTGGGTTCATGGTGGACAAGGCTTCAAGTCTATTGACACACGTTAGACTTTGTCCCTTTTGTGTGACTAATGCAGGGAGCTCCAGTGTGCCCTGGCAGCAGATACCCAGGTCTTAACATGCTGCCTGGCCTCTAACTTCACAGTTCAAACCCCCCACTTGTGCAGGTTTTCTTGAAGGCTCTGCCTACAAACTTACCACATTCACCTGGGTGTGAGAGAGAAACATTGATCCTGTATGCCCCCAATGGGGACTGAACCTGCAGCCTAGTTATGTGCCCTGACTGGGAATCAAACTTGCAACTTTTGGGTGTGGGATGATGCTCCAACCAACTGAGCCACCTGGCCAGGGTTATGTTTCTTTTGCTTATATTTTTATGCAATATCCTTTTCTGTCATTTTATTTTGAGTTTATTTGTGCCCTTATATATAAAGTGATTCTCTTGTAGATAGCATATAGGTGGATCATGGTTTTCTAAAAAAACTGTCATTCTTTGCTTTTGGATTGGAGAGTTTATCCCACTTACATTTAAAGTAATTACTGTGAGAGAACAATTTACTTCTGTGATTTTGCTTTTTGTTTTCTATTTGTCTTTAATCTTTTTCTCATTTCCTCCATACTGCCTTCTTTTGTAATGTAGCATTTTAATTCTGTTCTCATTTCTTCTTCGTACATTATGTAGTTATTTTCTTAGTGGCTCCCTGGGGGAGGGAGGGTATTACAGTTGATATCTTACATTTATAACAAACTAGTTCGAATTAACACCTGTGTAGTCTCATTAGTATATAGAAAGTCTGCTCTTACACAGTTCTGTCTTTTTGTTTTTTCAGAGAATAGATCTTAATGCATTATGTGCTAATAAAGTAGATTTATAGTTACTGTTTTGTAAAGTTGAATTAAGTCATGTAGGCAAAAAAGGAGTTATAGACAAAAAATGTAACAAAACTGGTTTTTATACTTATCTGTACAGTTATCTTCACTATTATTTTTTATTTCTTTGTTTATGGCTTTGAGTTAATGTGTAATGTCCTTTCATTTCTGTCTGAAAGATTCCACTTGCATTTTTTGTACTGCACGTCTACTAGGAGCTTTTATTTATCTGGAAACGTTTTGTTTTGTTTTTTAATCCTCCCTGGAGGATATTTTTTTCATTGATTTTTTTTTTTTTCCTTTCTTTCTTTTAGAGAGAGTGGAAGGGAGGGAGGGGAAAGGAGAAAGAGAGACAAACTGGTTATCTCCTGCACACACCCTGCTTGGGGCTGGGAATTGAACCCAAGACACTAAAGTGCCTGGGTCAGTGCTCTAGCCACTGAGCCACACTGGCCAGGGATGTTGGGAATGTTTTAATGTCTTCATTTTGAAGGATAATCTTTGTGTTTATGGTTCTTAGATTGAGTTTATTGGATGTGTAGATTAATGGTGTCACATAGGTCTTTTAAGCTCTGTTGATTTTTCTTCTTTCTGTTTCTCAAACTGCATAATTTTAATTTACCTAGCTTCCAGTTTGCTGATTCATCTACCTGGTAAAATCTGCTGTTGAACTTGTGTAGTTAATTTTTGTTGTTAATGCTCACTGGAGGATATTTTTTCCACTGACTTTTAGAGAAAGTGGAAGAGAGGCAAGGAGAGGTGGAGAGAGAGGAAACCATCAACATCCTGACTGGGGCTCGAACCCACAACCCAGGCACGCATGTGCCCTTGCCCCGGGAGTCAAACCCTGGAGCGTGTGCAGGCCGACACTCCAACCACTAAGCCACACCAGCTGGGATGTCAGTAAATTTTTAATTGAAGTTACTGAACTTTTCAGCTGTGCAATTTCTGTGTGGTTCATTTTGAAATACTTTATATTTATGCTGTTGTATGTTGTTCATATGTTTTTCTGATTTCCTTTAGTACTTGATCCATAGTTTTTTCTAGCTCTGCACATATTTATAACAGTTGATTTAAAATCTATATCTAGTAAGCTCAGTGCTAGGCCTTCTTCATCAAGGACATTTTCTCTTCATTGCTTTTATTTCTGTGAGTTTCATGTTTCTTTTATTTTTATTTATTTTTTATTTTTAGAGAGAGGGAGGGAGAGAGAGAGAAATACTGATGTGAGAGAGAAACTGCATACTCCCCCAATGGGGATTGATCCTGCAACCTGGGCGTGTGCTCTCATCAGGAACTGAACCACCAACCTTTTGAAGTGTAGGACAACCCCCAACCAACTGAGCCACACCAGCCAGGGGCCAGGGCAGACTTTCATGTTTCTTTACATGACTTGTAATTTTTTTGTTGGCTACTGAATGTTTATGACTATAATGTCTTGGCTGTAAAATAAAAACTAACCCTGGTTTATATAAGTGAACTTATTGAAAGAGACTGTGGGAATAGAGGGAACACTGTGACCTATGATATGGGACTGTGTTTCAGAATAGCAGAGAATTATTTTTCTTTCTTTGGGAAGGGGAAACAAGATTAGAATCTTTTTAAGGGGAAATTGGCAAACAAAGGAGAGTTAGCAGACAGGTGATTGTTGCAGTTACAGGGAAATGTATCTCCACCGATTCTGTAATTAGCTGTTAATAGGGGCATATTTTGTATTTTTGTGCTTCATCATGGGTAAGCCAGTATTCAGGGGTGTGTGGAAAGAAAAATAGCTTCAGTAAAATTTGGTCAGGCCAAGGCAGTAAGGAATACAATTATGAACACTGAACTCTGGAAAGGTTTGTTGTTGCTTCTCATTGGTTGTATTTCTTTGTTTAGTGACTTTGGTTTGTATAGTGAATTATTTTTATAAAAATTGTACAATAGTCCTCTCCTTTTCTATGGGGGATATTTTTCAAGACCCCCTGTGTATGCCAGAAACACCACGGACAATATTGAACCCTGTATATATGTTTCTACACATATATACCTGTGGTAAAGTTTAAATTAGGTACATTAAAAGATCAACAATAATAAAAATGGAATAGTTATTATAATATACTGTGATAAAAGCTATGTGAATGTGGTCTCTCTCTCTCTTGCTCTCTAATAATTTATTTTTTAGTCCAACCCAATTCCTGAGTCTATATAGTCACCCCTACTTTCAGAAAATGGTTTGGTGTCACTTGTCTCAGGAAACCCTTTGCTGAAGTCTTCACTTAGGCTCTGTGCTTTTTAGCGTAACGTGGTATCATGAATTGGAACATGTTTTTTGTTTGTGTCTTCCACTCACAAATTTAATCTTTTCCGTCTTAACTAATCACTTATCACACACTGGGGACATAACTTTTGCAGTTGGAGGTGTGACAGAAAAATTAACACAGCTTTCATTTTCTTTTCAATTTCACAGATAGAAGATTTGTTCTTACCATAGGTTTTAGCAACTTCATCATAAGAATTTTTTTTTTCTTAATAAGTTGAAAATTCACCTTTTCACTTTCCAGCTTCTCTTTGGCATTTTTGAGTTGCCAGCATCATTACTCTTGTTCTTTGGGGACATTATTAAGTAAAAGATGTGTTAGTTGACCAAAAGCACCACATTACCATGATAGTCTATCTCATACGAGAAGGCTACTAAGTGACTGAAGTATGTGGAGACACTGGACAAAAGAATGATTCATACCAGGCGGGACTGAGCAGGGTGGCCTGAGTTTTATCATGTTCCTCAGAACTGTGCAGAATTAAACTTTGTAAACTTATGAATTGTTTACTTCTGGAATTTTCTGTTTAGTATTTTCATACCAGGTTAACTGCTGGTAATTGAAACTGCGGGTAGCGTAACTGTGGGTAAGAGGGATTTTAATTGTAATATTACTGTATAAATTATCCCATGTGATCACTGAACCCTGTTGTGTTAGCTGAGAGATCAGCTGTGATTTGAAAGAGATTTCCTTAAATGTGTAGAACAGCAAAACAACAAAAAAAAAGAACTCTACCAGTCTTTTAAAATTGGCTTTGTTTGGTGAATTTTTTTAACCCTTAGCGGAGCCATTTAAAACTTGCCTTGGCATATATACTTCCGCTTTTGCACAAACAGGTACATATAAGAGTTTTCTGAGCATGCATCCTGCCCAGAAGTGTGTGGCCTTCTACATTCCCTGGAATACCTGGAACTATTTTAAAGGTCTATTCTTCCGCGGATCTTCTTTTCTAGCCTTCTTCTTTACGTTCTTTCGTTCTCTATGCTGCTGCTTTTGCCCATTCCTTAGCCCAGGTGACTATGGCTGTTGTTTTAACATTTAGGAGGCTACACCAGTCCTGAGAAAATCCTGATGCTGGCAAAACAAGACATATCCCCAAGCCACTCCTTGGAGAGAGCTGTGATATACATCAAAAACCACAGTCAGTGTTTTTAAGATCAAGGTCTCTATTATCCAGTCTGGCACCAGTAAGCCATAGCAGAATGCTATCCACCTCCAAGCTGGGGATTAGGGAAGAAGACGAGATGTAGGCATCTTAAAAACACACAATGGTCTTTTATTAAAATGTAGTAGCTACTTTCTTCAATAAGCAATCCCTTGGTGGTTGTAACTTTTGATTAGATTCCATAATGTCAGAAACGTTGATTTGGGCAGTTTAATTGTTTTAGTGTAGGAATTTCTTTGGAACTGCCCCCTTTACAATTTTTGGTGATGTTCCTCCACTATAAGCTTAACTTTGTAAAGTGGTATGTGGATAACAAATTGGATTAAAAATAAAAAACTTGCATAAGTGACATAGCTCTTAGTGAAATTTATAGTTAGTATATGAAAATATCCCAAATAAAATTCTTTGCCTACTTTTTCTTCTCACCCTCCACTTTCTTTTTCTTTGGTCATATGTAAATATAAGTAACTTTCACACAAAAATAATGGATGTGACAGTATTTGAAACAAAGTGTTATAAAAGTTAAGTATAGTGTTCGACAGCATTGAGCATCAAGAATGCTTAATATTTTTTAAGGTGGTCATTTGCAGAAGAGAAAAGGTTTAGACACTGAGATGGTATTTTTATGATTCAGTTTATTTCCTAAAGTTATTTGGCACATATCCCTGTGTAAATTCTTTCACTTGATGGAAAATATTTACCTATCAAATCATCAGTGTTGTCTCCTTGTACTATAAGAATAATTTTTATTAACATGTATCTTCTTGGGGGTTGATTTAAATCCTACATAATATTTTTAAAACATCTCAGGAAAAACTTTCACTCGCTCCGCTCTTTTACCCTTTAATCTGCTGTAAGTATTACTTACATGCAAAGAAGACCTGTTTTTCTGCTCCTATAAGTTAGAATAGTTTGGTGGGAAATAGTTTCTAAAAGTTATGCTAGTAGTTTATTTTTATTTATTTTTCCTCACCCGAGAATATTTTTTCCATTGATTTTAAGAGAGTGGAAGGGAGGGAAGGAGGGGGAGAGTGGGAGAGAAACATTGATGTAAGAGAGACACATCAATTGGTTGTCTCCTGATGGGCTGGAGAGTGAACCTGCAACCCAGGTATGTGCCCTTGACTGGAAATCAAACCTTTGACCCTTTGATGTGTGGGCTGACGCTCTAACACTGGGGAACACTGGCCAGGGCTCTGCTAGTAGTTTAGAAGAAAATATTTTTCTTTAAGATTGGAAGTGTAGATCTCATTAATGTAATTGTCTGGTAGACAGAATAATGTCCTGCTGAAAGATGCCTGTGTTGTAATATCTGATAACAGTGAATATATTACCCTGCATGGCAAAGGGACCTCCCAACTGTGATTTTTTTGTAGGATCTTGAGATGGGGAGATAGTTCTGGATTTATCTGAGTGGGTTCAGTGTACTCGAAAGGGTTTTTATAATAGGAAAGTAGTCAGGTCACAGTCAGAAGGACATGTCATGATGAAAACAGACATCAGAAAGAAATCTGAAGATGCTGTGCTGCAGATGTTGAAGAGGGAAAAAGGGGGTGATAAGCCAAGGAAAACAGGTGGCTTCTACAATCTGAAAAAGAGAAGGAAACAGACTCTCTCCTAGAGCTTCCAGAAGGAGCATAGTCCTGGTGACCCATTTTGGACTTCTGGCCTCCAGAACTATAAAAAAAATGTGAATTTTAATCTATTAGATTTGTGGTAATTTGTGACAACAGTAATAGGAAACTAATAGCATGCATTTTATAAACTGTTCTTATTCTTAAATTGTTACAGCAGTTTTCTCTGGGTTAGAAATTTGCAGTTATTATATCTAATTTTCTTACAATTTGTGAAGTAGGTACTGTACATCCAGGATTATAGGTAAGGAGACTTAAGAGGTTGACCTCTCCCCATGGTCACAGAAAAGGTGGTAAGTGGTATTTGCCAAGATTGGTTCTTTTGGCTCCAAAGGCATTACCTGTTCCATTTATCTCATGTTCTTTTTTTAAAAAAAATACAGCTTTATTGATTTCAGAGAGAGGAAAGGAGAGGGAGAGAGAGAGACAGAAACATCAATGATGAGAGAGTCATTGATCGAGCCCGCAACCTGGGCACGTGCCCTGACCGGGAATCGAACCCTGATCGCCTGGATCCCAGGTCGATGCTCAACCGCTGAGCCACGTCTGGCCGGGCTCTCATGTTATTTTAACATAGTTATTGAGGATAGTAAAGGGCAAAAATAAATTTCTTGTTACATCTGAGCAAAAAGTTGTAGGTAAATGGATAATAGTGTTTACTAAATGAAAATTATTAAGCATAGGATGCAATGATTCAGAGGTATCAGAAATGTTCTGTAACCTAGGGACCAGATGAATAGATAGCCTTGTAGGCTTTACACTTACTGGTTCATTTATTTGGCCTTAAGTGGGCTTTAAGATAAATCACTTAGGAAGTGTGGTGCACTGTAACTCCCTGCAAAGTAACCCCTTGTAACCTGGAAATCTCTCTAGTGTAACTTGAAAAAACACGGGTGCGTATAATTATGCCGCTAGTTGTTTAAAGTGTCAAGTAGAGAGACCCATTTTAATTTGGTTAGGGTTCATACAACATAGTGTTAACAAATATTAAAATCGTCTGGTTAAGTAGGACAAGTAAAAAGAAAAGGCTTGATGTTTCAAAGGTGCATTGTTATTGGTTCACATGAAGCCGAGAAAGGCTGGTTTTATGTAATTGGGACAGAGGTGTTCTACTTAGCTAACATAAAAGTAGAGGACTATTTTACATTTAGAAGGCTGCAGTTTAAATATGCTAATTGTGTGACTTAACATCTACCCTTCTCTGTATTTCACTGGACATTAAAAACTTTGGATGTCCTGATCATTTTGCTGCCAAGATCGTTATCGACTTCTACATATGTCTCACCTTGCAAATAGTCATTGAAGTACAGTTAGAGCTAGATGTATTTTTTTTAGCTTCTTACAGTTTTATTGATAAAATAGCCACCGGTATTGGTTTAAAATCTAATCAGCTGTGCTTGTTTCAAAGGTAAACATTGTACATGATTCAATATTCTAGTGCTATATATTTTTTAATTATTATTTTTTGTTAATCCTCACGAGAGGATATTTTTTTCATTGATTTTTGGAGGGAGGAAAATAGGGAGAAAGAGTAAGAGAGAGGTTGCGGGGAGAGAGAAACATTGATGTGAGAGAGACACATCAGTTAGTTGCCTCCCACAATCACCCTAATTAGGTCTAGGGGATTGTGCCTACAACTCAGGTGCATGCATTAGACCAGTAATCAAACGCACGACTCTGGTGTGCAGACAGATGCTTTAACCACTGAACCACACCGGCTAGGGCACATATGCTACTACTTTAGAAACTGCTAGTATAGAACCTACTGGTATCTACACTACTAGTGTGGAAATTATGAAACTAAACGAGACTGCTTCATAATTAGCTGTTTTCTAAACTGTTTTGTTGATTCCTGGCTTCTTCACTGGTGGAAAGAAATAGGTTTTCTCCTAAGTTTAGCATTGGTTACTCCTTTTATGTGTGTGTGTTTGTACTGTAATTTACTGCATCACTTCTAGTTCCTTTGCCCAGAGATAGTATTTGCAAACACTCCTAGAATGTTACTTTGCCTCCACCTTACTGTCATGAGAACTTCATTATTTCTCTGGGAAAGACATACTCTTTGGAATATTAAAGATAGTGATAACTCATTTTCATTTTTCCATATCTTTGGTTCATGTCCTTGGACAGACTAGTTAAAATGAGCTCATGGGCCCTGGCTGGTATTGCTAAGTGGTTAGAGTGTTAGCCTGTGCACCAATGGGTCATGAGTTTGATTTCTGATAAAGGGCACATACCTGAGTTGCAGATTCGATCCCCAGCCCCTGTTGGGGTGCGTGCGGGAGGCAACCAAGGAATGTCTCTCTCTCACGTTGATCTTTCTTTGTCTCCCTTTCACTCTCTAAAAAACAATGGAAAAAAATATCCTTGGATGAGGATTAACCACAAAATAATTAGTTCACTGCTCAGGCTGTTCATGGTAGATGCCTATAATATATTTGTGGGGATTGAATGAGGGTGTGCCAAATGCTGTTGGAGTTGGTTTAATCAGAGTGGCCAAAACATTAAAGATTTAGAGAGAATGCTTTATATCAGCTCTCCCTCACCATCCATTGGGTTATATTAATTTGATACACCAGTCACTTAACAAAAGGAATCCTCTTTGTTATAGTTGACCAAAAAGGAAGTGGTGGTGCTCTTCTTCCTGTTCTCCTACCCAGTCTTGGGGTGTTTTCTCTCAAGTTGGCTCTGCCTCATTATATGTGTGTAGGTGTGGACCTCTGTTCTACTGTCTCTTGATTTCTATTCTTATTGCACCCAGGGCAGCAGTTCTGAAATTTTTTTGCCTAACAACTTACACAGACATCACTTAATTTCACTTAAAATTTGCTTAAAAATTACTGAGGATTGCAATGTAGAATCTTAAACCCTGTCATTGCATTTGTTTTAACATGTTATGTTAAAATCCAGTGGTCTGTTCTTTTGCTTTAAGTGGATCTTACACCTTTTAGTCATTTTGTAATGCATGGTCATTTGGAAAATAATGATTGACTGATTTGTGTAGATCTTCAAAATATTGTCATACAATATTAAAAATTTAAGTTTCTTAATATCAATACCATTCTCATCAGAATAGCCTTTTAAGTACTGGGAAACTGCTAAAGTCATATAGCTGATTGAAATGTTTCAAAATTGTGGTTTTCATTTGAAAGTCGGAACGTTATTATAACATATTGTCAGTTATTTATCCTGATGGACTTATTTCATTCATTTTTCTATAAATGGGTCTGGCAGATACCCAAATCTTAATAATCATAGGGCTAAGAAACTGTGAAGGTTCAGAGAGTTTAATTTACTTGTAGACAATTAATTTTTCCATAGTTTATGAATACTGGGAGAAGTCTGAAGACAAAAGATAGTTTTTTTGTTATAACAACATTTACCAGTGTATGCATTTACACCTGTTTCCTGAGCCTCTGTTCCTAAAGTGTGCTGTAAAGAGAGCCAGATGATAATTTGCATTAGAGAAGAGTAATCCTAAGTTTAGATACTTTTATAATGGGCTATGTGATGGGCAGAATAGTGGCTGTTCAAACATGTTCATGTCTTAAGCAGAAACCTATGAATGATCCAGTTGGCGAAAGGGAATTACAAAGATGTGATAACATAGACTAGGGTTTTAAGGTGTTTTCTGGAATTGTCAGGGTGAAACAATGAAATTAACAATTCTTATGATTCTTATAAATAAAAGAGAAAAGGAAGCGTGGGATCCAGAAATATGACATTATGCATAAGACTTGACTTGCTGTTTCTGGATATGAAGATGGAGGAAGGGGCTAGGAACCAGTGAGTGCTGGCAACCTCTAGAAGCTGGAGAATGCAATGGAACAGATTCTCCCATAAAACCTCCAAAAGGAATGTAAGAAAAATAAGATAAGCCAGTAAGCTTGTGGTAATTATTTACAGTGGCAGTCAGAAACATATAGGCAGTAAGCAAGTTTGCCCATTGCTTTAGAGGTGGACATTTCTTGTTTCTTCCAAAGCTATTTACTGTATGGGCACCTTTGAAAAGGTATTCAGAGACAAAGACAGTCTGTGCTTGTGCTCAGAGGAGAAGCAGAAACACTATCGTGGGCCCTGGTGACTTTTCCCTTGAGTATACATCTCCAGCTCACAGTGTTTAATTTGACCAACATAGATTGGAAACATCTGTTGAGTTTATCTCATAGGATACCATCAACAGGCTTCCAGCTTCAGGAAGAACCCAAGTTGCAGGATTGACTTCAACTCTATCCTCAAGAATTCCAGACTAAACCAGCTTAATAAATCTCATAAATTATTAGAGTCTACCTCAGAAAGCAAGACAGCTTTCTTAAGGCTCTGTATTGACCTTTCTAGTTTGCCTGAGCTGTTGGTCAGAGGTACAGCAAGATATATTCATCACTGATAACACTAGCCAGAGAGTTGAGAATTACCTGAATGCTATCCATTGATCGTTTCAGCTAAAGTTGCAGATAGATCTTTGAGCATATATCACAAGTGTGGCATGGAATATTAGCTCCTGCATAAAAAATGAAGAATCCTTTTCTTTGTTCCCAATCTCTGATGGTGAACAGTGCAGTGACTGAAAGCCAGCTAACAATCATAGCAATCTAGGTAGTGCCGGCTTGACCAGTACTTGATTTTACTTGGTGTGGGTATCTATGTAAATAACTCAGATAATTCATTTAGGAGCTGTGATTTATTTCCCCAGTTTGTGATCCTATAGAGGGAAGTCTTCAATCTGACAGTCGGTGTAGTTTTCTAAGTTGCAGACCACACAGCTAGACTGTTCCAAGGTTTATCAGGAAGAATGTAGGCCAGAGCAATGAGAATGAGTTCTGCCCACCCAACAGAGCAGTCATGTCTATTCTTGGTTCTTTATAAGTGATGCTTAGGCAAAACAGCAACAGCAGTCAACAGGACACTATTGGGTTACAGCTTAACTGAACCATCAATAAACCAGACCTAGGCATTTGGAGAGCCTCTGTTAATCCCACTAGTCCAATAACTTTGCTTTATAGGCAACAGATACCCAAAACAATAATGGACACTGTTTTTGCATAAAGTTGAGATTCTGTTGGGTCTAGCTGGGTAAGTTCTTGATTGTACCATTTAAATTTAACAAATGAAACTTGTTGGGTCCTTTCTGAATGATTAGTTTTATGGACTGAGTTGACCCACCCCAAAAGGAGAATATCAGGCTATAGATTCAGGAGGGCTCCATTGGTTTAAGTGCTCATTGTTAGCAAGAGTGTAGAGACAAGCTAACTGCTGTTTTTTCAATATACCTGGTATATCTGGATGGCTGCTCTTGTTTGCTTGTGTTTATGTAATCAGAGTTTATCAGCCCCATAGGGACTCTAGTTACGGCTTTTTCAGAGGAGAGCATTTCCACTGTCACTTAGGGGATGGTTAAGTAAAAGCTTATTACACTTCATAAGTAATTTGCATTTGTATATGTATAGTAATTTGTACTATACATTCAGGTATAGAGATACAGTCAAACCTCAGTTCTTAAACATCTCTTATCTTTTAACAATTCAGTTCTGGACCAAGTTGTTCATGAGGGGAAAAGTTTTGGTTATGGAACAAAACTTTGATTTTTGACCTAACAGCCCTTTCTTGCTGACACCTCAGCACGACAAAAAGTGCCTTTTAGGCAACACAGAGAGAAAGCTTTTGTTGCTGGAAAAAGAAATGATTAGCACAATTTTAAAACATAAAGAGGCCATCAAGAATGCTGTGTTGCCCTGGCTGGTGCTGCTCAGTGGTGGAGCATTGGCCTGTGCGCCCAAGGGCCATGGATTCACTCCCTGCCCCTCATCAGGGCATGTGTGTGAGGCAACCAGTAAATGTGTCTCTCTCACACTGATGTTCTCTTTCTCTGCCCTCAACCCTCCCAGACTCTGAAAAGCAAAGAGCACTAATGTGTGAAGCTAAGGTTCTGAAAATGCTCACCAAACAACAATCACTAGCAATTGAATAGGTAGACAAACTGTTGTTTATTTTGATGAACAAAAAAGCAGTTGGCCAGTGACAGCATTTTGGAGGCAGTGATATATGAAAAATTGATTTAGGTTTGATAAACTTAAGTGTTTATACATTAAACAATACATTGGACATGTCCTATATATAAGAAAAGTTAAAACAACCATTTGGGGGTCTGGAACTGATTAATTCAGTTTATATTATTTCTAATGGGAAAAAATGATTTGGTTTGCAAACAAATCGCTTCTTGAATAGGCTTCCAGAACGAATTAAGTTCCAGAACTGAGGTTCCACACAATAATAGTACTGCCCAAAATTCCGTCAGTTGAATTCAATAACCTCTTCTCCCACAGAACCAGATGGTGAAACTGAACAGAATAGAATGAGTCAGAGCTGCCTGTTGCTACATCAGCCAATTTTCAGAGACAGGGTTGAATCATTTTAGCATTTATTCCATTATTGCTGGCCAAAATGGGGTTTGTCCACATAAAATCTGCTCTCCCCTTCCCTTCTTACCTGGCTGCTTATATAGGGCTGCATGCAAGGGGGTGGTGGTGGAAGGTATTAAATAAAACCCAGTCCCACCAGGCCCTAGGACCTGTGAATGGTCAGCATTCCTGAGGTAAACTCCTGAAGGGGGGGGTCAGGCTCTAGGCACAGCAACCAAATCAAAGGGCATCCTATCCTTTGTTCTCAAAATGCATTTTCTTTTCTGAGCAGTGGACCCATCCAGGCCCCAAGGTGTCTCTTTACAGCTCTGTTTTCCTTCTTGCAGCATATCTTCCAGTTTTCCAGGGACGGTAGGAAAACTTATCTATAGTTAGCAAGGTGAATAATCATTAAACAACTATGGTCTTATTTCTTTTAGGTCCTCTCCCCCCTTTCACATCACGGTTAACAGAGCATGATCAACATCTTCCCCCAACATTGGCACAGTGACTTGGATACCTGTTTCCAACAGAACCTTACAAGTTTGAGTCCTCTTCACTGCATATAGGATGTATATCTTTAGCCTTTGGTTCCATTTAGGCATGGGCAGACCTCAGCTTCAACCACAGCCATCTTACTTCTTAAGGGGACTAATGTCAAGAGTGTACACAGGCTACACAAGGAGAAATCAGTGAACATGAAGAGAGGGAGAGTTGGTCCAGTACTTGTGTGTTGAATGTTTTTACCTAAAAGCTTCCAGGGACAGCTGTCTACAGGGTGAAACAAATGCAGATTCATGTACAGGTTTCTCAGGTAGTGGTCAGAAATGTTGGATGGGACCATAAGGTTTTCAGAATAATGTTTGTATTGTTCCCTCTGGCACTATTAGCCTGCACTAGTAAATAGTGTTGGCTGCTGTTGACCTTGGGGGGTGGGGAATGGGAGGCAGGAAGTGTGAAATTGCACGGCACTCTCCTACTGCAAAGCAAGTTCTTTTTTATTCACTAAACTTTCTATTGGGCTGTAAGTTTTTATTTTGTGCTGTAAGTTTTCAGAAGGTTCTAGAGTTCTTCAAAAGTTGATTCTGATAGATCCTGCCAGCACTTCATTGTTGAAGGCACAGAATCTTGAGGTTTCTAATCTATCATTATGATAGTCCCTCCCCTTCTTTTCCCTTTTTTGATTCAGAGAAGCATCATTATTGTGTAAAAAACTATGAAAGAGGAAAACCATGTCAAATGATCTATGCCTGTTGATTCTACTGTGTACAAAAAATAAAAAGTACATGTAAACATGAACAAAGTAAAATAAAAAATGATTTTTTTCTGTGTTGCTTAAGTTTCCTCCCTTGATTAAATTTGATTAAACCCCCTTTTTAATGTTTTTTTCCTTCTGTTATTTCTTCTAGCATGTTATTGGCACAATGGAAGAATCTAAAATTTGCAGACCAGGAGTAAAAGCAGATTTGTTGTGTAACTCTCAATCAAATGATATTCTTCAACATCATGATTCAAATTGTGGTGGCACAGGTAACAAACAATCACTGGAAGAGGAAGAAGGCAGTGACTTTATAACAAAAAACAGGAATTTGGTGAGCCGAGTATACTGCTTGCAGGAGTCAAGAGAGAAGCCTCCTGGGCCAAAAGCTGGAATAGATCCTTCCGATAGTCCACAAGGTTTAGAGTGCAACAAGAACAAAGAAAAAACCTTAGGTAATAATCTCTGCTCAGTGGTTGGACATTTTCATATATAGCTCATTTACTTATATTTCTGCAGCAGATGTGATTATGGAATGTGGCTGGGTTTCAGGTAGATGTTACTTAGCTACTCCATCTATTTTCTTTGGTCAGATCAGTGTGTGTGTCTGCTGCAATTTGCAGGAGGTGAAAAAAGGAGATGTCCAGGAAGCTTAGTTATGGGAATGTTAGTTATTTCTCTGAATAATCAAGAATTGTTTTTCCTGAAAATATATATGGCTAGTTTTGCAGAAGTGGTATTTGATTTGCCTCATTGTTTAATCTTTTAAAATCATCTATCCAGTGATTACTGTTAAAACTATATTTGCTTCATTTATTTAAAGGGTATTCACTAAAATTTAGAAAGGATATATTTTACCTGTTGTTTAGAGAGTGGGTTAATAAGATTGGATTGCAAGGTATGTTTTTCTCTTGTCTGCTGTATTAGTTTGACGGTTAATAATAAGAATGTACTAAATTAAATATGGTAATATTTTGCCTCAGTGGTTGCTCCTCAGTTTTGTAACGGTTATCTTTTCTGATTTGACTGACTTATCTACTACTCCTAAGGACTTTTAAAATTTATAACAGTATGAAAAGTGTTTATAATCTCTTGTAAACAAGACCAATATCTTCAGAAATTATAGCCCCAACAGTATTTGTAAAATACAGTTTCAGGTTAAAATTGTTTAGCTTTAAATGGTTAGAGTTTAAAATCTTCAGAAAATTTTAATTTACTTTTTACTGTTACTTCTTGCACATTTGGTAATTATATTCCTCTTTTTATTTGTACCTGAATTTAAATAAGAAAAGATTTTAGTACTAAAATTTATGTGTATAGGAAATTATTCATTTTGAAGTCACTCTGTTCCTCCCTCACATACCCATAACTATACCACATGTCAAAGTTTTCTTTAGATTAAAGCTTCTCCCCACCAAAGTTTTTAAAGTACCATTTTTAAAACTCCTTCCTCAATGGATGGGCTAATTTGTCTTCCTTCTATTGGCACTATACTTGGTTAACACCCAGATTATGCTTAGTAAATCATCAGAAAACAGCTACAACTCAGATTTGTCACAGGAAAAAGTTTGTGTAACAAGGGATTACATGCAGTTTATATATAGGCAGAATACAAGTACTTGCTTTTTGAACGGGTTTTTCAACTTTCTTGTATATTTCTCCCTGATAGGAGGAAGTTCTTAAAAACTATTCCCATGCTTTGGAAAATATCTTAACTTGGAATCAGTGACTTGGCAGGTGTTTTTAAACTTTCAATAAGTGTTCTTACTGTTTAAATGCCAGTTAGGTAAAAACTACCAGTGTTAGTTGGTAAGTGAAGAAATTTGCATGTGGGGCTATTAAATCATAATTTGAAAATAGTTTCTGCACTTTAGCAGGTGAATCTCTGTATGTAATTATAGCCTTAAATTATATTTTGGATGTCTGAACATAAGTTTTATGTACAGTTTACAGATTGGATTAATTATATTTTCTGGTACTTTTATTAATTATCAGGAAAAGAAGTATTATTATTGATGCAAGCCTTAAATACTCTCTCAACTCCAGAGGAGAAGCTGGCAGCTCTCTGTAAGAAATATGCCGATCTTGTGAGTATTAAGGGAGCAAGACCCAGATAAACTATGCCAAAATGTGCATCTGCCTTGTGTTATAAGTTATGATGAACATTATAATGCTTTGTGAGATATGAAATAGATCTAAAACTCAGTCATCCTCAAACATTTCTAGGTCAACATTTACATTTGTATGTTTACATGCCTATCTGTTGGGAGTCTGTGTTACATATTTAAAATTAGAAATTCTAGACATGAAAGAATATTAGATGCAAAAGCTTTAATCATTTGGATTGAAATTGTGAGTTATATGAAATAGTGTACTATTCCAGTTTTCAGTGAGTTTGCTGTGGCAGGCACATTGGTGTGCCTCAAGAATTTTAAGACATGCCAATACCTGACTAGTCAGGGGTACTGACCTTTTTACTCTATAGAGTATAAAAAAAGAAAGACAACTGGAGGGTGCCATTTTTGCACTTTTCCTGTGTCTTGCTAAAGTCTTGGTAAAGTAAGTGGGAGACATCTTTTTATTTTTTCTAAGCAGGCATCATCTTTGTACTCTACCTGATTTATGCTCCACAATGCTAGTATCTCTGGGAGGGGAGCTTTAACAGATGTCTGATACCTTGGTTTTTTTGTAGCTGCTGCCTTGAGGACACAACTCATTGTCTGGCTCTAGAAGCCAGGGGTCTTGCATTTCTGGTTCCCATAGGACTGTAACAACCAGAGAGACAGCTCTTGGCAGACTATAACACTCCCAGGGATACTATACAGACATCAAACTGAAATGTTTCGGTCTTCCTGAGAAAGATGCCTCCTCGGTTGTGTAGGAATTTTGGCACAGGTGCATTCCAAGAGGTGTGTACTCTCAGGGAATGGAGGCTGTGGATGCAGTCTTTGCACTCCCACCCTGCCTCACCAGATCTTCCAGTATATCCTACCAAGGAGTCCTGATTTTACTGACTGTCACCTAGGGGATACTTTCAGATCTCCTGGTCTAGTGGTCATCAGGGTTTATATAGTTACTTTCCCACAGGGCTTTATATATTTGCAGCTTTAAAAGTTGTTGGTTGAGGATGTGGCATCTTCTAGGTATTGACTGAGATTCTCCTCCTTCACTCTTTGGGAGAACAAGGTCTTCACATACCCTCAAAACTGGTAGCTATTAAAAATAAAATGGGATACTTGATCAGTCATAAAGTTTCAAGAGATAAGCAAGAGCTAAGGTAGGGCAGAACACTGGGTTCATGTACATGAGGCCACTCCTTCACGATTGGGACAGGGGTTGTTTCATCTTAACATAGAAAAATATAGAAAGTCAGCAAACTGAGGAAACACAGGAACATATTCCAAATGAAAGATCAGAATAAAACCTCAGGAAAAACAATCTGTATAAAACCTTAATGAAATAGAAGTAATTTGCCTAATAAAGTGTTTAAAGTAATGGTCATGAAGGCCACTGAACTTGGGCGAAGAATGGTTGAACACAGTGACAGCTTCAACAAAGATGAAAATATAAGATAGTACCAATTGAAGATGCAGAAGCAAAGACAACAAAAACTACCGTAGAAGAGTTCAGCAACAGTCTCAATCAGGTAGAAAAATGGATCAGTGAAGGTGAAAAAGACAGTTCAGTAGAGCTTAGCCAGTGTCAGCAGCAAATAAATAAATAAAATGAGTAAAAATACTGAGGATAGTTTAAGAAACAACGGATGACATCAAGTGGAATAATATTAGCATTTTAAGGAGAACCTAGAAAGAAAAAGAAAGATAAAGCAGAAAATTGATTTGAAGAAGAATGGCTGAAAAGTTTCCTATCCTGGGGAAAGAAACTGACATCCAGATCCAGGAAGCACAGAGAGTTCCAAAAGAGAACACGAAGAAACCCTCAGCAAGACACATTGTATGTAAAACACAGAACAAGTAGTGAAAAAGCTGTAAGAAAAAATTAACTTGTTTTGTACAAGGGAATCCTATTAGACTTTCAGCAGATATTTTAACTAAAACTTCGCAATCCAAATGGAAGTGGTATGATACAGTCACATTGCCAAAAGAACAAACTTCTAACCAAGAATTCTCTACTGACAAAGTTACCAGTCAGTTGCAAATATAAACAGTTTTCCAACCAAAAGATAAGGGAGTTCATTACCACTAAATCATCCTTACAAGAAATATTAAAGGGACTGAGAAGAGGTAGTACTCATTAATTACTAAAAAATGTGAAAATATAAATGTCATTAGTACAGGTAAATATTTATGAATGGCAATGTATTACTTATAAAGGTAGTGTGAAGCTTAAAAGGCAAAAAGTAGTATAAGTAACTACAACAATTAAGAGAGAAACAAAAGAAAAGATGTAAAATGTGACATCAAAAGCAAAATGTGTGGTGGGGAGAAAAAATGTAGAGCTTTAGAATGCATTATAACTTATCAACTAAAAATAGACTATTATAAACAAGACTTTTATATGTAAGGTACATAATTACCACAAACCCAAAATCTGTAGCAGATAAATCTGTATCATAAAAGATAATGATATAGAATAAAAGATGGACTCTAAGCATACCACTAAAGAAAGTCATCAAACCACAAAGGAAGAAAAAACAAGAACAATAAATGCTTAGAGATAAATTTAACCCATGGGTTGAAAGACTTGCACATTGAAAATTATGACATTGATAAAAACAAATATGGAATAAGACGCAAATAAGGGGAAAGGAATTTTGTCCTCATGGATGGAATATTTAATATTGTAAAATATCCTCACTGCCTGAAGCAAACTTCAGTTTTAATGCAATCTCTATCAAAATCCCAAAGGTATTTTTCACAGATACTGAACAAGCAATCCTAAAATTTGTTTAGAATCACAAAAAGACCCCAGATAGTGAAAGCAGTCTTACAAAAGAAAAGCAGAGCTAGAGGCATCATATTCCCTGGTTTCAAACTATATTTATTACAGAGATGGAATAATAAAAACTGTGGGATTGGCATGAAAACACACATGGATGATTGCAACAAAATAGGGAGCTCAGAAACAATTCCCTCCATACATGATGAAGTGATATATGACAACCCAACAATGTACAGAGGAGAAAGGACAGCCTCTGTTTTTGGAAAAATTGGACATCAGATGCAAAATAATGAAATCAGATTATTATCCTACACTCTACACAGAAAGGAATTTAAAATGGAGTAGATTTGGATATAAGATATGAAACTTCTAGAAGGAAACTGATGATAAGCTCCTTGACATGGTTTTGGGCTTGAATTTTTTGGATATTACCTTTAAAAGCAAAGACAAAAGAAATAAAAACAGATGAGACTTCATCAAACTAAAAACTTTTGTTGAGCAAAGAAAATCAACAAAATGAAAAGACATCCTATTGAATGGGAGAAAGTATACTTTCTGAGTAGCTCATTTGCATAGAGCATTGTCCTAATAATGCCAAGGTTTGCAGTTTCCATCCCTGGTCAGGGCACATATAAGAAACAACCAGTAAATGCATAAATGGGTGGAACGACAAATCAATGTTCCTCTCTCTGCCCCTCTTCCTCCCACTACATCTCTAAAATCAATAAAGAAAAAAAAAACACCTCATACAGCTCAATAGCAAAAAAAACCCAAACCCACAAACAGTTTAATTAAAAATGGATATAGGCAGGAAACCTAACGTATGGTGATGGAAGATGACTTGACTTTGAGTGTGGGCGCATAATGCAATGTACAGATCTTGTAACAGGAATCTATACCTGAAACCTATAATTTTTTTTTTTTTTTTAGTTTTTGTTTTTTAAATATATCTTTTTGACTTCAGAGAGAGGAAAATAGAGGGAGAAAGAGAAACATTAATGATGAGAGAGTCATTGATCGGCTGCAGCCCTCAACCTGGGCGTGTGCCCTGACCAGGAATCAAACCCTGATGACCTGGATCCTAGGTCAGTGCTCAACCGCTGAGCCACGCCCGGCTGGGCGAAACCTGTACTTTTTATTAATCAGTGTCACGCCACTAATTTTAATAAAAGAACACAGTGAGATTCTATTTTATGTCAATTCTAGTTGTAGAAGTTAAGAATTTTGATGATACTAAGTGTCAAACAGTGTGAATCTATAAATTGTTGTTGGGGACATAAATCTGTGAGCTTGATGTTATCATATAAAGTTGAACGTTGTAGAAATTACAGCAATAACACTAGGTTTACACTCTAAAAGTTCTTAAATGTTTTCACCAGCATGCATATACAAGAAGATTAATATATCCTTGTGATAGTAGAGAAACTTAAGAACAATGCAAATACCAATAACAACAGAGTGAATGTGTTGGTTATTTTTGAAAACTGAAATATTGTACAGTGATTCAGGTGATCTATATAGCAGATGCAACAGTATAGATTAATTTTAGCAATATAATCTAGGGTGACTAAAAATGTCAAAAGTATCTGTCTCTATTTTGCTTATTCATTTTGTTCATTAGATTCCACATATCAGTGAGATCATATGGTGCTTGTTTTTCTCTTATCTGGCTTATTTCAGTTTTCATAATACCTCCTAGTCCGTCCTTGGTGTTGCAGCTTCACAGTATTCCATTATGTGAATGTAACACAACTTTTTTATTTTTAAACCCTCACCCGAGGATATTTTTTTCATTTTCAGAGCGAGTGGAAGGGGGAGAGAGAGAAGCATTGATTGATTGCCTCCTGAAGTCATTCGGTGACGAGGGCTGGGGACTGAGCCTTCAACCGTGGTACATGCCCGTGACTGGAATTAAACCCAGGACCCTTCAGTCCACAGGCTGCTACTCTGATCACTGAGTCAAACCAGCCAGGGCACCACAATTTTTTTATCCAGCCATTTGCTGATGGGCACAGGTCTACTTTCATAACTTGACTATTGTAAATATTACTGCCGTAAACATAGGGGATGCATATATTCTTCCGAGTTATGTTTCAAGTTTTTTAAAAAAATATATTCCCAGAAGTGGTATCATTGGGTCATAAGGCAGTCCACACAATATAATGTATAGATGATGTATTAAAGAATCATGCATTTGAAACCTGTATAATTTTGTTAACCAGGGTCACCCCAATAAATTCACTAAAAAGAAAAAGTGCAAAGTAAGTAAAACCAAAACAAATGGAAAATTAAATTAAAACATTGAAATTCAGTAACATAAAAAGGGAAGTAAAAGAAAGATGAACAGAGGATGCAGGGTAGTAATTATTTTAAACCTTGGAATTGCAGGAGGATAATAAGAAAGGTAAGTAATTGTTAATGTTTAGGTTTTGTGTTGGGTGGAAAATAAATCAGTAGGCCTTGCAAATATCACTGTGTCATGACTCAAAAATGATGATTAATTCAATTCTGTGTACCTGAAGCACAAAATATAAAGAAAAATTACCCATATACTCATTATCTTGAGGGAAACTATTCTTAAAGTTTTTGTAGGTCTTTTGTCTTTTGTATATGTAGGTAAATTTAGGTGTGTTTGTTTTGTACAAGTTGGAAGTGTGTATGTGTATATAATTTAGTATTTTTACTTACTACTATTTTGTATTTTTCTTGTATTTTTATAATTCTTAAAAGACCATTTCTAATAAATATAAACATTGAATTACTAATCAGGAGAGAAACATTTTAAAAGCTTTTGGTATATATGTAAATACAAGACTTCCAGCGTTGGTGTTGTGAACCATAAGGAAATATAGGCAGTAGAGTGAGCAGAGTTTTAAGAGCAAAGGCTTTTGGTTTGCATCTTGGCATTGCCAGTACTAACCTATATGACCCTGGGCAAGTAACTTTTCTTAAGTATTGGTTTGTACATTTTGAAAATGAGGGAAATAATATAGATAGGATATATAGTAAACACTAGGTGCCTAGTGGTTATTAAATGGAAAATATTTTCTCATTGATTGCACTTCTTTGACTTTTCTTATGTATTCATTAGTTGTATTTCTGTATCTTAGGTAGTCTTAATTTCCTTTGTGCCTGACTCACTTTACATTGTTTAGTATAGCAAAGAGAACATAATTCTACTTTGACTCAAAAGCTATGTTTCAAAAATCTCAATCTTCCTTACCCACTTTCCTACAAAATGAATGAATGAATGAATGAATAAAAGTATAGGCCCTGAAGTTGCTACGTCCCATTCTCTTACAGTTTTTTCATTGTCTCTTCCTCTGGGGCAGATGTTTAAATAGCAGTGAGTCCCTTTTGGGACTCTAATCTTCCCTGAGGCACCTTCAGGAACAACAGTGTGAAGTATCTTCCCTGTTTTGAACCCTGGTTGTGTGTCTAAGGTGAGCTAAAACCTTGCAGCCTGCCTTCTGAATTTGCTTGGAATGCCTCCTGTCACTACCCCAGTGGAGAAGCATTTGACTTATCTGCATTTATCATTAATCCATATGCTTATAGTTGCCAATGCCTGTTATCTGTGAGAAATAAATTCCCAAGCCTTTCCTTTGAGTATGTGCCAAACCATAGCAGATTTGTAGGCTCTGGCTTGCCCCCATTCTTCATCAAGGAAACCAGAAAAATCCTTCCTTCCTGACCTCAAAAGAAAGCTACACCTAGGATTAGTGGGATTAGGGTTTGGGAGACGAAGATGTCTGAAAAGTGTTTTTCTTCCCAGTTCCCCACCAAAGACAGACAAAAACTTGCATCATCATTGCTACGATCTCATAAAATTTGAACTACAAAATTCATACTTCTATGGTATACTTCAACTTGTATTTATTAAAAGTTGTTTCTCCCCTAAGAATTTGATTCCCTTTTGTTCTTTTTCCTTACATATCTCAAGGCTAAGATGTGGATTCTTCCTGTTTTTCATTTTTTTCTTTTTAAATCTGTTAATTAAACTTTAAGACAGGTATAACTTTCCTGCTATTCTGTTTTATGTTGGGAGCATGGACGACTTTCCTGTCGTTCCTCACTTACTGAAGACTTTTGTCCTAACCCACCTTAGTCCCCAGTATCCCAAATCCTATTTTCAGTTTAGGTGTTTCCTTATATGATCAGACCATGGGACACTTTGGCTCTGGCCTCTTTTTTTTTTTTTTAATTGTAAAATATGAGTAACATTAAAGGTATCATTTTAACCATTTTGAGTATGCAGAGTTCAGTGGTCTTTTGATGTTGTTTTGCAAACATTGCCACTGCCCATCTCTAGAAATTTTCATCATTCGAAACAGTTCTTTATAACTCCTCATTCTCCCCTCCCTCAGACTCTATTAACCTTTCTTCTTCCTTTCTCAGATATTCACTACACTAGGTACCTCGTATAAGTGGAGTCATACAGTATTTGTTGTTTTATGCCATATTTATTTCACTAAGCATGATGTGTTACAGGGTTCATCTATATTGTAGCATGCATCAGATTTCACTTCTTTCTGGTTGAATAATAGTACATTGTGTACATATGCACACAAATATGAATGGACAAATAAAATGTTTTTTTTACATCTTTTGACTCTTGAATAATGCTCCTTTGAATGTGGGTGTACAAATATCTATTTAAGTAGCAGCTTTCAGTTCTTTGTGTGTATACCCAGAAGTGAAATTGCTGGCTAATATGATAATTCATAGTAGCTGCACACCACCAGCAGTGTGCAAGAATTCCAATTTCTCCACATTCTTGCAAACAGTTGTTTTCTGTTTTTTTCTGATACTAGCCAACTTAATGGGTGTGGAAGGGTATTATGTTTTTATTTGCATTTTCATAATGATTAGTAATTTTGAGCATCTTATATGTATTTATTGGCCATGTGTGTGTCTTCTTCAGAGAAATTTCTATTCAGTTGTTTGCACATTGTTTGGTCAGGTTTTTGTTTTGTTCATGTTTTAGAAGCTTTTTATGTATTGTGAATATTAATTCTTCACCACATATGTGATTTTCAAATATTTTCTCCTGTGGGTTGCCTTTCATTCACTTGATAGTGTCTTATTTTCTGGTGTTTTCGGTTTTTTTTGTAAACTGAGCTTTGGTGTCATATATAGGAATCACTGTCAAATCCAGTGTTTTGAAGCTTTCCCCTAATTTTTTCTAAGAATTTGATAGTGTTAGGTCTTAATTTAACTCATCTATTTTGTATCAATTATTGTATATTATGTTAGGTAAGGGTCCAACATTTGTTTGTTTTTCCTTGTATATTCAGTTTTCCCATCATGTTTGCTTGAAGAGAGTCATTTCTCCTTTGAATGGTTCTTGGCACACATGTTGAAAATTATTTGGCCATATATTTGAGAATGTATTTCTGTGCTCTTTATTTGGTTTCATTGGTGGTGTGTATGTTTGTCTTTATACTAATTTATTGATTATTATAGCTTGGTAAGCTTTAAAATCAGGAATTGTGAGACTTTTCAGCTTTGTTTTTTCAATATTACTTGGCTTTTCTGGATCCCTTGAGATTCTATATATTTCAAAATGGATTTTCTCATAGCATATTGGCAAACGTTATCTTTATAGAGATTGAAAAGTTTGCAGATCTGCTAGCTCTTTTGGGCCCCAGGTGATAGTAGTGTCGGTGAGGCCAGGAATATCTTTCTCAGTGTTGCAAAAAACATGATTGACAGTGTTTGATAGGGATTGCACTGAATCTGTAGATCATTTTGGGTAGTATTGCCACCTTAACAATAATCTGATATTATCATAGCTACCCCATCTTTCTCTTGGTTCTGTATTTGTAGAATATTTCTAATACGTACATATTTAGGTGTGTAGTGGAATATTTTTATATGTAGGGAATATGTTTTCTACACTCAGCCTATTTGTAATTTGGATCTAAAGTGAATCTCTTGTAGATAATGTACAGTTGCATTATGTATTTACTTATTGACATTTTTATTGCTATATAAAAATAGCAATACATAACATTTTCAGGCATATACAGAGACATGATTTGGGTCTGTGTACATAATGTGTAGTGATCACACTGAGTCTTAGTGTATGTCAACACTCATAGTAACACATTTTTTCTTGTGATGAAAACTTTTAAAATCTCTTGCCTTACCTACTATTGAATCCACCAATACAGTATTATTGACTGTAGTCAGCATGCTGTACATGATATTCCAGAACTTATCTTTTTCTGGAACTTTGTAACTTTTGACCACCTTCACCCATTCTCAGCCTCCTTCCCTGTCCCACCCCTCACCTCTGGTAACCACCAGTCTATTTTCTGTATTCTGTGTTTGTTTTTGTTTTAGATTTCACATATAAATGAGCTTACCTTACATAATATTTATCTTTTTATGTCTGACTTATTCACTTAGCATAATGCCATCAAGTTCTATGTGTAGTTATAAGTAACAGAATTTCCTTTCATTTTTATAGGTGAATAATAATACTTTTGTGTATGTATGCCTGTGTGCATATGTGAATGATATTTTAAAATTTTATTACAGTTTGCATTCAACATTTTTTGTACTAGTTTTAGCTGTCTAGTATAGCAGTTAGACAGTTACATACTTTACCAAGTGCATGACTTTAAAAAAAATATATGTTCTTATTGATTTCACAGAGAGTAAGGGAGGAGAGACAGCAACATTATTGATGAGAGATAATTATTGATCAGCTGCCTCCTGCAGCCCCCCACTGGGGATCGAACCCACAACACAGGCATGTTCCCTGACCAGGAATCAAACTGACCACCTGGTCCATGGGTTGACACTCAACTGCTGAGCCAACAGAGGCCAGACTGTATGACTTTTTTACTCATTCATCCATTGATGGATACTTAGGTGGTTTCCTTTTACTTGGGCCTTATTCAATCTTTTTAAGTCATTGTCTTACAGTTTTCAGTGTACAGGTCTTTCACCTTCTTGGTTAAATTTATTCCTGGGCATTTTATTCTTTTTGAGGCAATTGTAAATGAGACTGTGTTTTTAAAATATCTCTCTCTGATAGTTTATAATTAACGTGTATAAACACATTTTATTTTGTATATTAATTTAGTATTATAGAACTTGACTGAATTAGTTTATTCAAAATTTTGTGTGGAGTCTTTAGTGCTTTCCATTTATATAACATCATGTCATCTGCAAATAGAGACAATTTTACTTTCACTTTTCCATTTTGGATACCTTCTATTTATTCTTCTTGCCTAATTGCTCTGGCGAGGACTTCCAGTACTATATTGAATAAAACTGGTGATAGCAGACATCCTTGTCTCATTCCTGATCGTAGAGGAGTAGCTTCCAGCTTTTCACCATTAAGTATGGTGTTACTTGTGGACTTTCATATATGGCTTTTGAATTATATTGCCTCTGTACTCACTCTGTTGAGAGTTTTTATCATAAATAGATGTTGAATTTTGTCAGAAGCTCTTCCTGCATCTATTGCAATGATCCTGTGATATTTAAAAATATTTTTTATTAATTTGGAGAGAGAGAAAAACATCGATGTGAGAGTGAAACATCGATTGGCTGCCTCCTGCATACCCCCTAGTGGGGATCAAGCCTGCAACCTTGGCATGTGCCCTGACTGGAAATGGCACTAGCAGACTTTCAGTGCATGGGATGACACCCAGCCAACGGTGAGTCACACTGGCCAAGGTGATCCTGTGATTTTTTTTTTTTTTCCTTTATTCTATCAGTATGGTTTATCACATTGATTGATAAGTGGATATTGAACCATCCTTGCATCCTTGGAATAAATCTCACTTGATCATTATATATGATCCTTTAATGTAGTGGTGGATTCTGTTTGCTAATATTTTGTTGAGGGTTTTTGCATCTATGTTCATTAGGGATATTGGACTATAAAACTTCTTTTTGTTGTGGTATCCTTGTCTGGCTTTGGTATCAGGGTAATGCTGGCCTCATCAGGTATGTTGGGAAGTGTTCCCTCCTCTATGTTTTAAAAGACTGACAAGAATTGATAATTACATATTTGGTAGAAATAACCAGTGAAACATTTGGTCCTCGGGTATTTTTTGTTGAAGCATTTTTTATAACTGATTCATTTTTTTATCCTTATAATTGGTTCAGATTGTTTATTCCCCCTACATCATTCTTATAAGGTGTATATTTCTTGGAATTTATCCATTTCTTCTTGAATGTCCAATTCATTAGTGTATCATTGTTCATTGTAGTCCCTTATAATGCTTTTTATTTCTGTGCTGTTAGTTGTAATGTGTCCTCTTTCATTTCTGATTGTATTAAATAGAGTTCTGAGTTTATTTTTTTGGAGTCTACCTAAAGACTTTTCACTTTTGTTGATCTTTCAAAATACTAACTCAGTTTTATTGATTTTTAAAATTTTTTCTTTTAGTGTCTGTCTTATTTCCACTTTGATTTTTATTTCTTCTATATTTAGGCTCTGTGTATTATTATTTTATTTTATTTTACTTGGATAGATTCCTAAGGTGTAAAGTTACGTTGTTCATTTGACATCTTTCTTATCTTTTTTTTTTTTTTGATATCTGTTCTTATTTGTTACTCTTAGAAAAATTTTAATACAGTTTTTAAATAAATAAAATAATTTTTGATAGGTGTATACTTTTTTGCCCTTTTGTTAGTTGGGGTTTTTTTGCCTGTTTTGTAATTATTTGGTTATTTCTTTTCTTGCTCTGTTCCTTTGTGATTTGATGGTTTCTATAGTGATATACTTAGATTATTTCCTTTTATCTTTTGTGCATCAGAGGTATACGCTCAGTTGGTTGAGCACCATCCCTTACACCAAAGAGTCGTTGATTTGATTCTTGGTCAGGGTACACGTCTGGGTTGCCTGCTCAATCCCCAGTGGGGGTGTGCAGGTGCTAGCCAATCAATGTTACTCTCCCAGGAAGCCACCAATGGATGTTTGTCTTTTACATTGAGGTTTCTCTCTCTCTTTCTCCCCTCCCCTCTTGCTTTTGCTTTAAAATCATTGTAAAGAAAGTATAGGCTTTTACTTTGTGATTACCCTGAGGATTATATAAAACAACTTATATTTGTAATAGTTTATATTAAATTGATAACCAAAATTTGAAGTCATTCTAAAACTCTACATTTCAGTTCTTCCCTTTGTTATTTATACATATACATACGTGTATGTGTGTGTGTGTGTATACACTCTTGCATTTTCATAAGTAAATTTTGGTAGTTTTATAAGTTAGCTTTATAAGTTATTTATCCATCAATTTTACATTAGACTATTCTGAATTTTACTCTGTTTACCTTTACCAGTGAGAGTTATAATTTTGTATAATTTCCTGTTAATAATTAGTGCATTTGCTTTTCAGTTTAAACAAGTCCCTTTAACATTCTTTTAAGGCTATTCTTTTGGTGATGAACTCTTTTAGCTTTTCCCTGTCCAGAACATTTTATCACTTTAAATTCAGAGGGACAACTTTCCTGGTTGTCCTTGGTATACTTGGTGGCATTTTTCACATATTTTAATACATTGTATCCTTCTCTTCTGATCTGCAGTGCTTCTGCTGGCAACCTGCTGATCATTTTATGGGGTGTTTTTTTTGTACACCAGTGGTATTTTTTTCTTGTTTTTTTTAGAGTCTCTCTTTGACTTTAACTTTTGATAGTTTAATTATAGTATGTGTTGGTATGCATCTGTTTGGACTCATTATTTGTTACACTCTGTGTTTCCCCAGTTTGGAAAGAGTTATGTCTCTTTCTTTCCCTAGGTTTTAGAAGTTTGTAGCCATTGATTCTTCAGATAACTTTTCCCCTTTCTCATTATCTTCTTCTGGGAACTCTACAGTGCAGATTCTGGAATGTTTAGCATCATATAGTTCCCTTAAACTATTTTCATCTCTAAGACTTCTATTTGGTAGTTTCACATATTTTTATGTTTTTGCTAATCTCTCGCTTCATTCATATCTTTTCTGAGCTTGGTGAGCATCTTTCATGATTGAAACCTTTTTCAGGTAAATCACTTATCTTTGTTTCACTGATTTTTTTTTTTTTTATGTGAAGTTTTATTGCATTCATTTTTTTTTAAACATACTCCTTTATCTTCATTTTCCTAATCACTTTTTTTTAATTGTTAAGAATATTATAGATGTCCCACATTTTCTGCCCTTGACCCCCTTTACCCAGTTCTCACCCCACCCCAGGCCTTCACTCTAGTATTGTCTGTGCACATGGGCTGTGCATTTATTCATATATAACTTCTTTGGATAATCTTGTTGCACTCTCTCTCTGCTCTTCCCTCTCAGATTTATAAGTCTGTTCATGCTTCCATATCTCTGGACCTATTTTGTTTGTCAGTTTATTTTGTTCATTAGATACCACCTATAACTGAGATCATGTGATATTTTCTTTGTCTGACAGGCATATTTCTGTTACCACAATAATCTCCAGGTCCATCCTATATGCTCTCAAAGAGTAAGAAATCCTTCTTTTTTTTACAGCTACATAGCATTTTATTGTGTAAATATACCACACTTTTTTTTTATGCACTCACCTGATGGGCACTTGGGCTGTTCAGATATTAACTATTATGAATAAGGCTGCTATGAACATGGGGGGGCAGTGTGCACATATTCTTTCAAATTATTGTTCTGCGTTTCTTAGGATATATTCTGAGAAGTGGGATCAGGGGTCAAATCGCAGTTCCATTTTAATATTTTGAGGAAACCCCATTGTTTTCCACAGTGGCTATATTAGTCTGCATTCCCATCAACAGTGTAGGAGGGTGCCCTGTTTTCTGCATCCTTACCAACACTTGCTTGTTGATTTATTGATGATAGCCATTCTAATAGGTGTGAGGTGATATTTCAGTGTGTTTCTAATTTGCATCCCTGTGATGGTTAGTGACCTTAAGCATCTTCATATGCCTCTTGGTCATCTTTATGTCCTCTTTGGAGAAATGTCTATTCAGGTCCTTTGCCCATTTTTAAATTGGGTTGTCTTGGTATTGAGTTGTGTAAGTTCATTATATATTTTGGAAATTAGCCCCTTAACAGATACATCATTGGGGAATATGTTCTATTATTCAGTGGGTTTCCTTATGATTTTGTTGATAGTTTCTGATGTACAGAAGCTTTTTAGTTTGATGTTGTCCCATTTGTTTATTTTTTCCATTGCTTCTCTTGCCCTAGGATATGTATCGGTGAACATGATTTTACTCTTTATGTTTTCTTCCAGGATTTTTATGGTATTGCATTTTACATTTAAGTCTTGCATCCATTTTGAGTTTATTCTTGTCTGCGTTGTAAGTTGGTTGTCTAGTTTCATTTTTTTGTATGTATTTGTCCAATTTTCCCAACACCATTTATTGAAGAGACTGTCTTTAGTCTATTGTATGCTCTTGCCTCTTTTTTCAAAATTAATTCAGCACAATAGCTTGAGTCGATTTCTGGTTTCTCTGTTCTGTTCCACTGATCTATATGCCTGTTCTTGTGCCAGTACCAGGCTGTTTTGATTGCAATGGCTTTGTAGTATAGTTTAATATCCAGTATGGTGATCCCTCCAACTTTGTTCTTTCTCAAGATTGTTGTGGCTGTTTCAGGTCTTTTTTGGTTCCATGTGAACTTTTGGAATATTTGTTCAGGATCTGTGAAATAGACCAGTGGTATTATTACATTGAATCTATAGATTACTGTGGATAGTATGAACATTTTAATGATGTTTCCACTTATGTCTTCCTCTATTTTTTTAGAAATGTCCTATAGTTTCCGAATATAGGTCTTTAACTTCCTTGGCTAAGGTAATTCCTAGGTATCTTATTTTTTAGTTGTTTTTGTGATTGTAAATGGGATTGTTTGTTTTGTTTCTCTTTTTGAGAGTTAATTAGTGGGTGTAACAATGCCATGGATTTTTGAATGTTAATTTTGTATGCTGGTAGTTTTTTGGTGGCGTATTTAGTGTTTTCTGTCTGCAGCAGTATTATGCCACTGGGCATAGTGACAGTTCTACCTTTCCCTTTCCAATTTGGATGCCCTTTATTTCTTCTTGTCTGATTGCTATTGCTAGTACTTCCAGCTGTTGAATAAGAATGGTGAAAGCAGACATCCTTGTCTTGTTCCTGTTCTTAAGGGAAACACTTTTAGTTTTCACCCATTGAGTATGATGTTAGCTGTAGGTTCATATATAGCCTTTATTATGTTGAAGTCTGATCCTGCTGTTCTTACCTTGCTGAGAGTTTTTATCAAAAGTGGGTGCTGGATTTTGCCAAATGCTTTTCTGTGTCTATTGATATGAACATGTGATTTTTATTCTTAATTTTGTTTATGTAATGTATTACATTTATTGATTTGTGGATATTGTACCAGTATTGTATCTCTGGAATAAACCCTTGGTGGTGATGTATGATCTTTTAAATATATTGCTGGATCACATTTGCTAATATATTGTTAAGGGTTTAGCATCTGTGTTCATCAGGGATATTGTCCTGTAAATATCTTTCTTTGTAGTACATTTATCTGGTTTTGGAATTAGGATAATGCTGGCTTCATGAAAAGAGCTTCCTCCTTCCTCTTGAATTTTTTGGAATTGAATGTTAGGTAAAACTCTCGTGTGACACTATCTGGTCCAGGACTTCTGTTTGCTGGGAGTTTTCTTTTTCTTATTACTGCTTCAATTTCATTACTTTTTATTGGTCTATTCAGATTTTCTGATTCTTTCTGATTGAGTTTTGGAAGATTGTATGATTCTGGAATTTGTCCATCTTGCTCAGATGGTCCACTTTGTTTGTGTATAGTTGTTTATAGTATTTTCCTTACAATCCTTTGCATTTCTGTGGTATCAGTTGTTACTCTAGCTCTTTCATTTCTGATTTTATTTATTTGAATCCTCTCTGTTTCATGATGAGTCTGGCTAACGGTTCATCGATCTTGTTTATACTTTCAAAGAACCTGTTCTTGGTTTCATTGATATTTTGTATTTTTGGTTGCTGTATCACTTATTTCTGCTCTGATGTTTATTATTTCCTTCGATCCACATTCTATGGGATTTTCTTATTATTTTTCTAGTTCTTTTAGTTGTAGGGTTGAGTAATTTATTATATATTTTTCTTGTTTCTTGAGGTAATCCTGTGAACATCCGTTCCCAGGATTGTTTTCTCTGTGTCCCATAGATTTTGGGTTTGTTTTGTGTTCATTTTCATTTTTTTCAGGGTAACCTATTAGTAACCCATTCATTGTTTAATAATATGTTATTTAGCCTACATGTGTTTGGATGTCTAAGTGTTTTTATTGTAGATGACTTCTAGTTTCATGCCATTGTGATCCGAGAAGGTGCTTGATATGATTTCAGTCGTCTTGTACTTGTAAAGACTTATGTCCCAGCAGGCGGTCTGTCTTTGAGAATGTCGAATGTACATTTGAGAAGACTGTATGCTCTGCAGTTTTGGGGTAAAATGTTTCATAAATGTCAGTTAAATCCATCTGATCCAGTGTGTCATTTGGGATTGCAGTTTCTTTTTAGACTTTTTGTTTGGAACATCTATCCAGTGATGTCAGTGGGATGTTAATGTACCCTACTATGGATCTTTTGCTGTCGATCTCTCCTTTAAGTTTCTCCAAATGTCATTTGTGTTTTTTAAAATATATTTAGTTGCTCCTGTATTGATTGCATATATTTTTACCAGGATTATATCTTTCTGTTGGATGGATCCCTTTAGTATTGAATAGTGAGTTTATTAGACTCTTGTTATGGCCCTTGTTTTGAAGTCTATTTTGTGAGATATGAGTATTGCTACCCCAGTTTTTTGTTTTTTCCCATTTCCATTTACAAGGAAAACTTTTTTCATCCCTACATTTTCATGTTGCCTGAGTCCTTTGTTCTTATAAATAACATATATATGGGTTATATCTTCTTATCCATTTAGCTACCCGATGTCTTTTGATTGAAACATTTAACCCACTTACATTTAACGATATTATTGATAGTTCCTTATTTAGTGCCATTTTTATTGTTTTTGCGAATGTTCCCGTCTGTGTTTCTTCTACTTTTAGAGCAGTCCCTTTAGCATTTCTTGCAATGCTGGTTTGGTGGTACTGAATTCTTTTAGCCTTCTTTTGTCAGAGAAGCTCTATATTTCACTTTCAATATTTTAAAAATTTATTTTTATTGTTGAAAGTATAACGGATGTGCTGTGTTCCCCCCCACTAACCCCTCCTCCTCATTCCTGCTCCCTCCCCAGGCCTTCACTGCACTGTTGTCTATGTCCACAAGTTATCTCTTCCCACTCCCTCTCCCCTCACCTCTGAAAATCATCAGTCTGTTAGATGCTTCCATGTCTCTATTTTGTTTGTCAGTTTATTTTGTTCATTAGATTCCACATATAAGTGAGATCATATGATACTTGTCTATCATGTGATACTTGACTAGCTTATTTTGCTTAGCACAATATTGTCCAGGTCCCTTCATGTTGTCTTCAAGTGGAAGAAATCCTTTTTAACAGCTGCATAGTATTCTATTGTGTGAATATACCATAGTTGTCTTGGTCTCTCCTGAGCTGGATGCTCTAGCAGTGTCCCTTGTGTGAATTATATGGGTCCTCCTGTTGTAATTGTATATTGCTTGCTTTTGGCCTCTTTGTTGTTTGATTGACTTTTAGGATGGCTGACTGTGATGCCCACTTTGACCACTGACAGTAGTGTGATATGTAGGTGCATTTTTGAGGTGTCTTGGGCTCAAGTGCTCTAGGAGTGTTTCTTGTAGCTGCATCTTTATGAATGCTACTGGCCCTTTTGTGGTAGAGGTAACCCTTCAGGCTGGGTAGCTATAAGGATAAACCTCAATCACTATGTATAAGATACTGTGCGGGGCCTTCCCCGAAGATGGAATTGTTCTTAGCAGGGTCTTTGCCTGCTGGGTTTGTCCTTCGGTTATGTCATTTGTGTGGCTGGTTGGGATGAATTCTGGTGTAGTCTGAAGCCCACCTGAATGGTTGTGTTGGTTCTGTGTCCACTTGGGTGGGTTGGTTTCAGGTACAGGTCACTTTCAGACATTATGTATAACCCGGTTAAGCTACCTCTCTGGAGATTCCAAACTGTACACTGTTTGTGTCTACATTTACTGGACCTGGGTGTGTATAGTAGGGTCCTATCTGTGTAGATTGGTTGGGTTCCTGGAGCGCTGATTGGGACTCAGAGCAATAAAAGACCAAGGCTTCCTGAGGTTGGTGCCCACTTGTCTGCTAATCTGCTCCCCTTTGATTGGGGTGGTATGGGCCCTTGGACCTTGGGAAGAGAGAGAGCTGCTAGTCTTCTATTTCTAGTGCAGTTGCCTGGACTTCCTCTAGAGTCTTATACAGAAAGGCTATAGAGTAGTCCCAAGCTGGTCATGTTTCACTGACCCTTATTCAGGGCTCAGGCTTGGTCGGTCCGGGTGACCAGGTTGGGCAGATAGGGTTATGGGTCTCCTCTAATGGGAAACTGGTTTGGGACTCAGTGTGGAGAATGTGGTCCCTACTTCCACACTATACTGTTCACTCTCTGCCAGAGGCTCCAACTTTTTCTCCCCCAGAGGGAGTCCAGTGCTGGTTCAGTTGGGGTGTAGCCAGCTGTCCTTCGTAAGCTCAGAAAGACCGGATGGATTCACTGAAATTTGGGCAAACACATTCAGAAAGCCTTCTTTTGGGGGTGGGACTATTGCGGAACCAGAGACATTCACCTTATAGAAAGACCAAGCGGCACTTGGAGGTTCGGGGTTCAGGAGGTTTATTTTACACTGGTGGGCCCAGAGGAGTCCCAAGTCCACAAAGTTTGAGCCTCGAACACAATCGGGCAAGGAGTTATATACCGTACATGCTTCTGCCTACGTTGTGGTAAGAGGACAGGGCTAACCTATCTAGGTTGGTGCAGGCGGGAAAGTAGCAGGGTGCAAGAAGGGAGGGGGAGGAACTATTGGCCATTTTAGACGGAGTTTTCCCTTGTCAGCACCAACTGTACATGAGAGGGGGATGAACTGGGCTCCTTCTTTTAGCTCTGTAGCTACTTCTGCTCAAGCCCTGAACTGGAGCTTCGGAGGTAGATGCTCTCTGAATGTCCCAGCTCTGAGCAGAGCCTCCTTCCCCTCAAAACTGAGCCTAGCCAGATTGGGCCAGCTGGACTTGCCCTGCTCCCTTCTCCCGGTGGGACTTACAGATCAGGACAGTCATTCTCTTGGGGAAGGTGTAGGCCCTTTCAGGGGAAGAGAGCTGCTCACCTCTTTCTATGTCTGCAGTGTACTGCCAGAGAACCTCGGGGGGGCAGATTTCCAGAGGGGTCATGTCAGATATCTTAGTTCTAAGTTGCATACCCTCCTGCCCCTCATGAATATGAGTTTAGCAGATTGGGTCCTGCAGGATTTGGGAATGCAAACCCATTCTGCCCTTTGATTGGGGTGGAGTGGGACCTTGGTCCTTGGAAAGAGAGAGTTGCTAGTCTCTGTCTCTGCAGTGCATTGCCAGAGCCCTGTTGGATGGCCCAGAAGGGATTGCATCAAATGTCCATACCCTGAGTTACACTGTCTTCCCCCCACACACAGGTAGGAGTTTGACAGAATGGAGCTAGCAGGATTTGGGAATGCAAATCCAGGTAGTCCTTTATTGGGGGTGGTTGCAGGGCTACGGATGGTGCAGCTGCCCACCTCCCTTTATCTGCACAGCTGCCTGCTTCCTGAGACCCTGACAAAGTAACCTTCTATTTGGGGTTGCGCCTGCCTAACCCATGGGAGAGGGCAAAGATCAGCGCTTGTTTCCATGCCACTCAGTTCAGTGATCATCTAAGAGTCTGTCTATAGTTTCTCCAGAAAAAAGGCACACCTCAGGTCACTATTAGGTACAGCAGCCAGTAGTCCTTTATGCTGGACTCAAGCTTGGCAGGGTGGTATCACTAATATTTGGAGGACAGGGTTAGTGTACCTTCTCCACTTGGTGCTATAAAAATAGAAGGCCTGGACCCTGGGAGATGGTACCTGAGGATGCTGTGGAATGTTGGCTCATGGCTGTGACCTCAGAAACTTACGTTTTATATCTCCATAGCAGTGCCACCCAGATCTTCTCTTTATGGCTTCCATATGCCCTGAGTCTCTTTTCCTCTACCAGAGCCAAGGGTGAGTGCCTGAAAGTGAGCCCTTGTGTGTTGGCCCTTGAGTGCACCTGGATTTCAGCAGACTCCCTCATCTTCCCAGTGGACAAAGTTCTCACTTATTTTTGCTGCCAAATGCTATGCAGGCTCTTCTTCCTGGGCATCGTGATCTGGGTGGGGCATGAGATTGAGACCCCTCTTTCCTCTTGGAGGGGTTTTGCAGCCGCAGTATTTCTACAGCCGCTACCCTTGGGTGCAGGGACCTCTTTGTCTCTGCTCTTCTTACCAGTCCCTGTGCACCTTCTTTTTTTACTCCTTGGATAGAATTTTCCTGTTCAGGTATTCTTCTGTTGTTAAGTCAGGTTAATTTCTCTAAATTGTAGTTGTAACTTTGGTTTGGCTCCAGGAGGAGGTGTGTGTTGCTTTCATTTCACAGCCATTTTGGAATCCCCTAGTCACTCTTTGTTGGTTCCTGCACCTTAGATACTACAGCTACCTCTCCCAGTCTTGTAAGAATGGCCTTGTGGAGGAAATAAACCTGATCAACCCTGCCTTACATAGCTGTCTCTTGTCTCCTAAACTTTTGTTTTTGCCCTAAAAGCCTATTTTATTCTTTGTGGTTCCCAGTAGTTGAGAGTGTTCTAATACCTGTCAGTGTCCCCGTGGGGGGGGGGGGG
>NW_015504668.1:21582-32305 GCF_001595765.1 Miniopterus natalensis | reverse complement strand
GGGGGGGGGGGGGGACAGCTATCTTAGCAGCTCAGTTCAGGCTGACTAGAAGCCAGACCCTCAGGCAGCAGCTTTGAGAGTATGCAGATACATTCTTTTAGGGAAATACTGGTATATTTCCATTTCTATCTCTTTGAGCACTGGGTTGATATCCATTAAGAACTGTTTCCTTTTTTGCTACCTTGCCATAGAATCTGTGAACTCCCCAGGCTATCAAAGAATGAGTCCTCTGGTCAGCTGACACAAAACAAAATGGCTCTTTTTCCTTGGATGTGGTAGAGGAAGAGTATGAAGATGGTACCCTCTGTCATCCCTGGTCTCTGGAGAGGATTGTAGTTGGCACTAGATGTTTAATTACAAACCTGTCCCTCAAGCCAGAGCTATGAAAATATACTAATAGGCCTCATTCACAGAAAGACAGGTTGCATTTCAGTCTGCTGTCTTCCCAGTGCCAGGGAAAGGAGCATGAATAGATGGCAGGAACTGTTTCTCCATTTTTACCTTCCTATGAGACCTACAGGTACAAGCTCGGCTGGCCTTCAGAGCCAGGTGATCAAGGGGCATCCCCTGGGTGGCAGCCTCAAAAATTAGAGTGCCAAATAAGTGCACAGGCGGCTCTCTGTGAAATATTGGTGACCTGGTACAAGTCATTGGTTGAGCACAAAGATGGTACCCCCTGGCCTCCTTTCCCTGAGAACACCTTAATAGGTCTATATATTCTATGCTGAACCAGAAACCTGCCCCTCAGGCTAGAGCTCTAAGGCAAACAAAATAGGCCCCTTTTATAGAAAGTCTGAAGGTGTATTTCAGTCTGCTGTGTGTGCAGTGTCTTGGGGGATAGCTGGGCAGGAACTGTCCCATGCATGCAAGTTCCTGCTGCTCACTATTATCAAAGGGAGTCATGGACACAGACAATAATGTGGTGATTGCTGTGGGGAGGGGGAGTAGAGGGAGATGGAGGAGGGTATTGGGGGAATAAATAGTGATGGAGGGATGAAACCTGATACAGTGGGTCTGGGCTGTCAGGTCGCTACTTCAGCCAATTACGCAGAGTCAAGCGTGAATCAAATATGAGCATTTATTCCATTTTTGCTGGCAAATGGCAGAACAGTGGATTTGTCCATGTAAAATCTGCTTTCCCCTTCCCTTATTACCTGGCTGGTTATGTAGGACTGCATGCAAGGAGGAAGAGGTGTGTGTGTGAGGATGGCTGCAGGGTCTGTGGTCCGTGTGCCTCCTTCTAGGATTTTGAAGTCTGATAACAAGGTAGTTAATTTTCAGTGGTGTTAACTCCCAGTTCCACCAGTTCCTAGTACCATTCTGGGACCTGTGAATTGTCAGCATTCCTGAGGTAAGCTCCCCAAGGGGAGTCGGGCTTTAGGCGCAGCAACCAAATCAAAGGGCATCCTGTTCTTTGTCTGTTTTCAAAATTTATTTTCTGAATAATGGATCCATCCAGACCCTAAGGTGTCTCATCTTTTTACAGCTCTGTTTTTCTTCTTGCAGCACATCCTCCAGTTTCCCAGGGTCTGTAGGAAAACTTACTTTTGCCTCCAAGAGGGAGGCTTGACTTGGGGTGGTGAACACAGAATACAGTGTACAGATAATGTATTGTAGAGTTGTGCACCTAAAACTGTTGTAGGTGGCCATTACGGCACCAGGTGTTAGTCCAGTAGGGTCAGACTGGACCCCTGCGTTCAGCAACCTCTGAACTTGGATTCTGGCTAGGAAAAAATTCAGAGCCAAGACCTGAACTACAAGAGAACGTTTGTTTGGTAAAATTACAGAAGTGGAAAAAGTAATTCCTAGAAGAAACGGATTTAGGAAATAAGTTTTAGCGGCAAAGGAAGGGCTTTTGGGGCTTGGGACTGAGGAAGCTAATGATAACCTGCCTGGGGGCTGGGGCAGGGGAGGGAGGGAAATTCAGAGACAAAGAAGGCTCCAGCTGCTTCTGGGAGGGAGAGCCCTGTGTCCTCCACCCTAATGGTTTTCTTAGGGGAGGTCCCAGGGGAAGATCTCACTGTAATATTCAGCAGCTTTTCAGGTGTGTCCTTTCAGGGTTGTGATCTCCACTGATTGATTGGTTCGAGCTAGGGCAAGGGTCCTGAAATAGCCTGGACTGGTTTTGCTGCTTTTCTGGGCCTGGAGCTGGAATATTATTATCTCTAAGGAGGAAAGGTCAGGGGGTCCAAACCACATAACCAGTGATATGCTAGGGGAAGAAAGGCCACCCTGGGGGTGAGGTCCCACCCTACAGTTGTCGACTGCTATGCACCTGGGGCTTTCCACCCTGGTGATCTGTACCTTGCCCATTGCCCTTGCTCTGCTCATGTTTGCCTAACTGCCTATCACATCACCCCTCAAGGATCTTGGCTCTGAATTCTTTCAGAGAAAAGGAGCTCAGGGTCTCTTTTGTAACTTCTTCGTGCTAAAAGGGGGTGACATTTTCCTTCAGAGCCAAGACATCCTTGATGTCTGTTAGGAATGATGAGGCCAAGGCACAGAAGGTGGTGGTGATGGTGTCTAGAGGTGATATTCTGTGAGTGCGAGCAGGGTTTGTGACCTGGTGGAGACAAAATTGTTATAAAAAGCTAGAACAACAATTACGACAAATGGTCTGGTGGAAGGAAAACGTGTTTTTAGTTTTTAAAAATTACAAGTCAAAGGATGGGAGAAAAAACAGCATGGAGGGGTGTAGCCAAATATTTAAGAAAACTAGATAAATTCAGGATCATTTTAATTTATAGGTGGAAAGTAAAACCTTGAATACAATTATAGTCTATTGAAAACTTTTTTCCCTCTAAAATCACTCTCATTTTTAAGAGCCAAATTATTTACTGCCTTAAGTCTAGTTTCAGTTTGGCCTTGTTATTTGCATAAGTACTGTAAGAGTAGCAATTGAATGCCTGGGCTGTTTTAAATCTGCTTTGTTGGAATCTCCTGATTGAGCTTTTATTAGACAGCCCCTCAGGGCAGAAAAGCTGAGCTACCTAGTTCCCATCTGGTTTGCCTTCAGTACCTATAGACTTGGGTGAATTCCTCAACTTCTTGAGGTTCCCAGTGTGTATGGAGGTTCTTTCCTTACCATCTCCCAGGAAAGCAACCTTTGTTCCTTAACCTGGGAAGATTGCCGTGTACCACGTGATTGAACAAGGTACCAGGCTGTTTCTCCAAGGTACACTTACTGGCTTATTCAAAGTCAGTCTCCATTTCTTAAGGCTTTCTAGTGACATCCAGAGCCAGGCATGTCTCTCTCAGACATTACATTCACCCAAAGTCTTGGTAATAAAACCACAATTGGAAACTGGTCTTACTGAATTTATGCAAAGAAATGTATTGACATGACTTACTCATTAAGAATTGCCAAATTTTGGGATGATGGGATAAGGAGGAAAATACATATAATTCACCAAATTGCTTAAAAAAAGAGTCTTTATATCTGGAAAAGCAAGAGGAAAATCTTTTAACAAAGTGGAAGAGAACCAAACTCTAACTCTGTATTAGCTTACTTTGATCTTTAAATTTATTTACTTAAATTTATTACTTAGGGGAAGGCACACTGGGCCTTCACTTTGAGGGCTTTTGAAGACTGGGTATTTAGGGGAGGATCTCAATAGAATTCATTACCTTTATGCTGATATACAAAAATGAGGCTTCTCTTAACATCATTTGTCCTTGATTGTGGTTAGCAAATTTCTGCTACCTGTCTACCTGAGGAAGGAAATTTAAGCTGTTTACCCTCTGATTGGGGAGGAAAAAAATGCAAACCATTTACTGTAAAGCAAACTTGGTTTAGGAAAGATAGGATTAACTAGATGACTGCAAACTATTTTAACCATGTCTGTTTCCCTGTTTTGCTTGTGTTCTGGCTCACTGGCCTGACTTATATAATTTCCTTTTAACATTTCTCTTTACAAATCTATCTATAACTTTCACAAACCTTTTTACAACTGTTGGGAATAGGTTTTGACTGGGCCTCAAATAAAGACACAAAAAAGGTGCAGAGCTACCCAAATCAGGAAAAGGAAGCACACCTAACGGGAAGCCCGTTCATCTTTTCTTCCTAATGCGAATGCCTCTGCCCCATACCCTGTTGGTTAAGGTATGGCTTCACAATCTAAACCTATTGGCTAATTTAGAAAACATGCCTGTGGGGCGGACCCTTGGGTTGGACAATTGGGCACATATATACTGAGCACAAAAATGGAGGATGCTAGGGTGAAATGGAGGACACTAAGGCTGGTGTTTATTCAGTTTGGTGGTTAATCCCTTTGACAGAAAAGATTATTTCCTTCTTACACAACTTTCACAAATCTTTTTACCCATTAAGAAATAACCAGCTTTAGAACAACTCATTTTTTCCTTTCAAAATATATTTCCATACCTTATACCTTCAATTATAAAAACCATACAATTTCTTTCCAGTTAATTACAATTCTTTAACTCTTAGGCCACTAGAAAGGAAGCAACTAGCATTCTTTAGATTGACTTTTAGGAACACATTTTAAACACTCAGTTTTAAGAAACACACCTTCAACAAAGCATCAGACATTACATCAACAGTGCCAACTCTGCTTTACAGACTTTTCCCCAATACAAAGCTAAAAGCAGGTGAACCCAAGATTTCGCTAACAAACAGTGTTTCACTATTTCATGTTATTTCAAAATATCCAGATATTCAGTAACTTTAAAAATTCACAAACTTAAAAAGGAATAGTTGAAATAAGTTAAATTGATGTAAAATGATGTTTTTGCAGTTTCTTTTTCTTTTAATAAGGGTTACTCCCAGAAACTTGCATTATGACCTAGGTAAGAGTTTTGAGGGGTTTTTGGACCAGGTATTTACATTTCAAAGGTTCTATGGCTTTCATAAAGCCAGTTTTCTATAAGCATTTTGAAACAAATGGGAGGTTTTGGGAAGTTGACCTTGATATTCTATAGCCACATCTCTGGCCCTGTAAAGACTTCATTTGTAAAATAAGGACAGTCATATTTAATACCTTAAGGATTGGCAAATATTGACAAAGGACTAACATTCACAATTTTTGAAATGTTTCTCTCCATCTGAGTATATTTTTCTTTCACTTTAGCATTTAGAGTGACCTAGTCTATAGGTAACACATAGCTGAGGGTCAGTTTCTGAGTGCTGTGTAGGCTTGCATGTATAGAAAAGACACATTGATCTAAGGAGGCCTCATCCTCCATCCACTTCCCTTGGGAGGGGCAAAACAGGCCTAACTGCAGGGTAGTATTAAACTTAATGGTGCCATTAACTGGCCAGACCTCTCCACTGTCCACTTTATAGGGGGGGCAAGCTATATTGCAAGAGAAGTTTAAGAGACTTAGGTCAAATTTAACCCAAAGGGGTGTCTCGAGACACTGGACTGGTTCCCCATCTACAGAGAGAGAGAGAAATTCTCAGTGGCGAGTTAGAGGCATCCGTGCTAGTCTGTGGTCTGTCCTATGGTCTGAGAACCACAGTAGCACAGGTTCCTTTTCACCCACAGAAATACTCCGGGGGTGGAGTTTTACCCCATGCCTTCAGGTTAGACTTACCAAAAATCCCCATGATGGCCAGTCTCAGGGAGGATGGACTCACTCTACTCAGACAGGTGGACTCTACCACACAGGGGCATCCTGTTCTCCATGTGTAGAGTTTTACCCTGTGTCCGGAGGGCAGACTTACCAACAGTTGCAGTGATGGCTGGGCATGGTAATGATGGATTTATTCTGCTCAGACAGGCAAACTCCATTTTACACAAAGCCAATCCCAAGTAGGGCATCCCTACTTGTCTGCCTCTGGGCTTGTCCATCCTTATCAGAGGTCCCCATTGTATCTGCCATACAAGGAGTGCCTAGAAAACTCGTCCCACAACTCTCTTCTTTAGTACTTGGACTAGTGACCTATTGCCCTGCCTTTCATATTCCCAAAGCAATGGTTCTTTAAGAGACCTAGGAGAGAAAGCAGCAGCAACCCCTCAAAGGGAAGGGAGAGTCCCTGATAAGTCATCCCTGAGACTCTCTTAGAAGTTGGTTTCAGGAACCAGAGAAGATTCCTGGTGACGTATGTATGTTAGCTGGGCCAGACAGAGATCGTGTTACCGGGAAACCCTAGTTGGGTTTGGGCTGCCCAATGCTGTGTCCAGTTCAACAGAGACAGGGTTGAATCATATAAGGCATTTATTGAGAAGGCCAGCCAACCAAGAAGATGGGGGGCATATGAGCATCCAAAACCTGTCTTACAGTATGGTCCAGTGATGGGATTATAAAGGGGAATAATAGGGTAGGTTGAGGCTGGGCATGGCATGCAGCTATTTGTAGCCCTGGAGGGTCCGCAGACGTCAACTCCTGTTGACCAGGCTCACAATGAACGAATAAGACAGTATCTGACTGAGTCTTGTGGTGAGCACATGTTTCTTACTGTTCCGTGCCTCTAGATTTATGACTTTTTCTTATTGCCTTGTGAATTTGCATCCAACCATAAACTGGTCTGCTGAATTCAAAGAGAACACAGAGAGTCTGGAAAGGAAAAACTTGTAACATATCATACATTATACTATGAAATAAGCACAACTAGTTATACAGTCAAACTATAAATCATAATATTTAGGCTATTGCACCCCACCTACAGCTCCTCAGGTCCTGGGGGCAGATCTTGTGGGCCTTCTCTAGGGAGATTAGAAACTGTGTGGTGTCCCTTATTTTCCAAGCCAGATGAGTTTACTCTCTCATTTATCCAGTGAGAGGTCCTGTTCAGACCCTTATAAAGCAACTATAATTGAAAAGCCAAAGTTAAAAAGCAGCCATCCATTTTTCTCCCATCCTTAGTTATCTTAACCCTTATCTATAGCCTAGGGTCTCTCAACTCTCATTCGTTAGCTCCACCTTCACAATTTCAAAAAACTCAAAAGCCTGAATTTAACTCCAGACACAAAGGAAAGGGAAGGAAAGAACACCCCTCTGGCCATAGGGCAAAGATGTGATTTTACAGTGTACCTGAGTGCATGGATGTTGTCTTGTAATTGGCAGGATGCCTAGTGCAAACTTCCCATGTTATGACTGACTCATCCTGTCATGGGAGTCTTCCAGAGGCAAGTGCCCTGGTGGCTCTTAAATGCTCAAACAGTGCAGTGATGTTCCTCAGAGACAGGAAGAAAACCCATGGTCAGAGGAAAAGATGCAGGGAGGGAAGATACCACAGTGAATCTTGTCATTCAAGCCAAAGTGGCAAGGAGGTCTGGCTTTATTTTTTTTTTGCAAAGAGTTGGGCATAAACCATCTCCAGATACAGGTTATCAGGTGCCAATTTAAAGAATTAGGACAGTGATGTTCCCTACAACATCATAGGGCACAGGTAAAGAGAAGAGGTTCTATTTTCTGTCATAGAAAGCAATTCCTGTCTAACTGAGTTCCTATACAGTATTGAACCCAGCGACAAATGCAACAATGTCCTTGGAGCAAAGAGGCAAGCGAGAGTGTATGTCAGTCAGTCCAGTTGTGCAGGCAAGGCCTATTAAATCGTAACAACAGATGGGTGTTAGGATTATACACTGAGAATGTGGGTATGAGGGAGTTATGATAGCAAGCGGAATCCTTGGGGATCAGTGTGGTGTGTCAGAGTGTTGCTTGTGGAGAAGACTCCCAGAGGCCTCAAAGCCTGATGGTTATCCTTGCTCCTTTTATGTACTTCAGTTTCTCTCACCTGCTGTCTACAAGAACTGTGAGGACCCACAGTGCTGGGTGACCAAACCTTAGATGCCTCCCCTCCCCCCAGCCGGGTCAGAACTTAATTACTCTATTCTGTTGTCCCTATGAGGCCCTTGCACATCACGAGGGAGACCCTGCTATATTATGCTGTATGATGACCTCAAGTCACCTTACAGTGTCTGCTTACACAGACTGAAGGGAAGATGTGCCTCGTATCTTCAGCGCCAGTTCATTGCCAGGCACTCATAGTTATTTTAGTTTTCTCTTCACAGGCAGTCATCCCTTTTTAGCTAGAATTACGGCCTTGCCCTCTTGATCCTGTACAAGAAGGGAAAGTAAAGCAGCCCCTTCTCCAGCCTCGTGGCCAGAGGACTTACGGTTTGTGCAGTCCAAGTCATGGTACCAACTGTGTTCTAGGCAGTGGGAACTGACCAGGTGTTAGTCCAGTGGGGTCACACCAGACCTGGGTTCAGCAACCTTGGAACTTGGATTCTGGCTAGGCGAGAATTCAGAGTTAAGACCTGAACTACAAGAGAAAATTTATTTGATAAAATTAGAGGTTGGAAGAAGTAATTTCTAGAAGAAATGGGCTTAGGAAACAAGTTATAGAGGCAAAGGACTGAGGAAGCTAATGATAACATGCCTGCAAGGGTACCGGGGATTGGAGAAAAGGGAAAGGGAAAGACAAAGGCTGGCTGCTCCCAAGAGGGAGAGCCCTGGGTCCTCTACCCTAATGGTTTTATGTTAGGGGAGGTCCCAGGGAAAGATCTCACTGTAATACTCAGCTTTCTAGGTGTCCTTTCAGGTTTGTGGTCTCCACTGATTGATCGGTCCAAGTGGGGGGATTGTAGGGGGAGGGGACTGGGGGGCATCATTCAATGCAGCTGGTCCTGAGGTCAGCCATGACAGGTTTTGCTGTTTTTCTGGGCCTGGAGCTGGAATACAACTGAGGCCTACATCAGGAGGCCTAAACTGAGTCACCAGCAAGATGCTAGAGGAGTAAAGACCACCCTGGGGGCGATGTCTCATCCTACAATTGTCCTTACTAGGCACCTGGGGTGTTGACCGGTGACCTTCTGTACCTGGCCCATCATCCTGGTTCTGCTCATGTCTAACTGCTTGTCACAAACCTGTTTAATTTTGTTACCCAGTTTCATCCCCATAAATTCAGTAGAAAGGGAAAAAAACAATCAAAGACTGTGTTCTGTCAGACAGTTACAAAGCACAATAACCAGGGCACTAGAGGTAAACATGAGGGCACCAGACTTGTGTACACACTTCTTTTGGGGAGGTTCCAACAGGGTGTAGCAGAGGGGCAAAGAGAGTGAAGGTAGCACCCATACACTGATACCTCTAGAGAGGGTTAGAGAGTATTCCAGGTGCAGACCCAGAAAAGCAGATGTATGTTTAATTAGATGTTGCCCTCCAGGCCACAGCTATAAAGATGAGGCCTTTTTCACAGAAAGATTGGTATTTCAGCCGGCTCCCTCTGTGCTGGGTCCTGGGGCCAATTGGTTACTACACATTTGAGCCTTTAAGACCTGTTTCTCAGTTTCATGTAGCCTTGTGGGTCTCTTCGACGCAGGTTTCATTGGCTTTCAAATTTAGATGTTCTGGGAACTTGTCTCTCAAGTGCAGGTTTTAAAAGTTGGGGTACCCAATATGGGGTTCCATATGTAATTGTAGATTTGTTGTGATCATGGGAGAAAGTGAGTTCAAAAGCATCTTACATCACCCTCTTGAAGTGGAATCCTGACAGAGGAAAGTAAAAGGTACTCATGCAGCCATCAGGCTTGTGATCTGATGAGGACTTTCCACCAGCTCTTCAACTTTGGAAGCACTAGGATCATGTTTCAAACCTATGGTAACAGTCTCTGCTTTTAATTAGAGGATTTAATCCATTTACATTTAAAGTAATTATTGTTAAGGAAGGATTGATTTTTACCATTGTATTCTTTGTTTTCTGTATTGCTGTCTACTTTGTGTTATTTTTTGGTAGTAAATGTTTTAATTTCCTTATTTCCTTTCTTGTGTATTCTTTAGCCTTTTTTGTCTTTATTATGGGAATTCTATTTAATAGCCTGATGTTATTAACACTATTTAGCATTTACACCAGCTTAAATTCAAAAGTGTACAAAAAACTGTTTTTACAGCTCTTTTGCCTACCACTTTTAATTATTAATGTCACAAAATTATCTATTTTATTCATTGCACCTCCAAAATAGGCAGTTTGGTTTTTTTAACGTATTTTCTCTTAATTTATGTAGAAACAGAAATGGAGTACAAAACACAATTATAATAATAGCTTTGATAATTTCTCAAATATATATCTTTACTGGAGGGCAGTATTTATTTCTTCATACTACTTCAAGTTCTAACATTTTTTATTTCAACCTGCAGGACTTCCTTGAGCATTTCTTACAGGACATATTTAGTGATCACAGCCTCTTTCAGCTTTTATTTATCTGGAAATGTTTTTATTTCTCCCTCAGTTTTGAAGGATAATTTTGTCAGATACAGGATTATCAGTTGAAGACTTATTTTTCTTCCAGCAGTTTGAAGGCACTGACATTATGCCTTCATGATTTCTACTGAGAAATGAGCTGATAATGTTATTGAGGGTCCTTTGTATGTGATTAGTCACTTTCCCTCTTGCTGCTTTCAACATCTGTTTGTTTTTGTATTGGACAGTTTTTTACCACAGTGGGGGTATGAGTTCATCCTTACTAGAGTTCAGTGGGCTTCTTGAATTGGTGGATTCATGTCTTATATCAAATTTCAGAAACTTTTGGCCTTTATTTCCTTAAAGAGTCTCTCTACCCTCACTTCACATCTCTTCTTGGACTTCTCCAATACATATATTGGTCCATTGGTTGTGTCCTTCAAGTCCATTAGTATTTTAAATTGTTTTTCAATTTTTCTGTTACCTGGAGTTGATAATTTCCATCTTTTTTTTCTGATGCTAACATCTGATTTCAAATTCCTCTGGTAAATTTCTCATTTCAATTATTTTACT
>NW_015504668.1:1239-20885 GCF_001595765.1 Miniopterus natalensis | reverse complement strand
TATCGATTTTCCCATTATATTTGTATATTGTTTTCTGACTTTGTCCACATCTTCCTTTAGTTCTTTGGGAATTTTAAATATAGCTACTTTTAAATCTTTGGTAATTCTACCATCTGGTCTTCCTCTAGGACAGTTTCTGTTATTTTATCCTTTTTCCTTTGAAAGTCATATTTTTTTATTTCTTTGTATGCCTTAATGACTTTTTTGTTATTGAAAATGGGTTATTTCAGTTTTATAATGTTGTATTCTGAATATTAGATTCTCGTCCTTGAAAATGGTTTGTTTTATGTTTTGTTTTGTTATTTTTGTGGAGTATCTCTGTGTTGGCGATTCACCTAAGATGTAAACTTTCTTGTCAGGTTTTCTTTGTTCTGGGCTTTGCATGCTGACTTTTCAAATTTCAGCAGATATGTAAATGTTTTTAAGTGTCCCAGTACATAAATATCTGGCTTCCCAAGGGAGAAAAGGGAATAAGTAAAGTCGTAAATAATAATTAACTGGTTCTATTTCCTTACATCCCCTGCATGCCTTTTCACATGGAGGCAGCAACATTGGTGGTCCGTTTTTATGTCTGCACCTTCATCACCAGATGTATTAATTAGCATTCAGAACACATATTCTCTGATATTCAGAGGACTGCTTGCCCTCACTCGTGTAAACCACTTCAGGAGTGTTAGTATGGCTACCTGCCAAGGGGCTATAGAGTGGAAGAATGAGTAGCTGCTCCAGCACTATTGGCTTAAAATGAACCAAAATGTACCACCACTTGCTGGCCAAGCGTTTCCCTGGAAGATGTAAGCCTTTGAAAAGACTTTCAAATTCCAAAATAATTGTATTAGTTTCTGTAAGTGCATTTGTCTTGCTGTGAAGACTTTCTACTCTGCCTCCTTCCATGATTTCACTTCAGCCTCTTGTTTCTTTACTCTTATTTATTAACTGTATCCCCTTGGACACCCTCTGTCCAGGTCACCTCATATACGTAGTACCTCCTAAGTCATAAGTATAGATACCCCATTTAAACTTGAACTACCAGCATACCTTTTGAAGGATTTCCACTATAGTAATTCTCTCTAGCCACATTGGCCATCTATTTTACACCTTCTGTATTTGTGTTTGTTTTTTCCCCTTTGATTTTTATACATCATCATACTCACTGTCTTTCGAAATACTGGTTTCCCTTTATTTATCCATTCTATTTGCCTGGAGGAATCCCAACTGTGGGTATCCGAAAATAAAATCAGGCAAGAGAAAATGCAACTAAGTGTGCAAGACTACTATTTTATCTGTTAGTGTAAAATAGAATAATTTGCTCTAATTATAAAATTGGCTTTCTCACTCAGAAAGACTCCTCAGTGCTGCTTGGTTTCTTATGTTCTTGTACAAAAATAAAACTAGATATAATATTAATTCACAAGAATTTTTTATTTAAGGTTTATTTTTGTTTTTAATTTTAAAAAAGTATGCATTGAGATAGTTTTTCTTCATACATTTAATTGTATATTTTCCTTTCACAAATGAATAAGAGAGTAGTATTAAAGTTTCCATCACTGTAATTCTTTCACTTGTAACTCAGAGGTTCTTACTATACTTTCTAAATTTTAAGTGTATTTGTTGTTTTAGCTGGAGGAGAGCTGGAATGTTCAGAAGCAAATGAAGATTCTGCGGAAGAAGCAAGCCCAGATTGTGAAAGAGAAAGTTCAGTTGCAGAGTGAGCACAGCAAGGCTGTCTTGGCAAGAAGCAAACTAGAGTCTCTCTGCAGGGAACTTCAACGTTACAACAAGACATTAAAGGTTGGTTTATTTATTTATTGTTTTTTAGGAGATATTTAGGCTGATTTTATAATCAGTGAGTATCTATTTGAAGTAAATCTTTGCTTCTCTTTCTGTAGTGGGACTTACATGTAATAATGGCTGATGGTTGATTTAGGTACACATGTTCTAGTGGATGAGGTTCCCGAGCAGAGGGCTTTGTGGGGTCCTCAGAGATATACTTACTACCTTGCTTTTTGTTTTGCTTGGGCTAGGTCATTATAAATTGAAGATTCACTCTTTTTATCTTTTGAGTTTGGGTTCAGGGAAGAGCTCCTGAATCTATATCATTTCATTACAGGGAATCTACTTGTCTGTTAAGGAATGTTATGTCCATAGTCCTCCACTTTAGGAAGCTCAAGTCACCATATACTCTGCTGACCATTAATGTAGTTGATTACCATGTCCTCCTGGGGTAAGGAATGAAATGCCTACCTGAAATGAAGAAATTACTAGCAATAGACTTGAGTCAGAATGAGTCTGAGAAGAAAAAGTAGGAAGTAGAGCTGTACTACAGATGCTAATGGGATAATAGTTTACTTAACTGCTCTCAGACCTTCAGCTATTCATTTGCTAAGTACTTTAGTTACACCTTGGCTAATAATAAAGGAAGAGGCAGAAGGTGTCAAAATTTATATTAATAAGGAAACAAAAAAAGCAGCAGACATACTAGAAAAAAATTGTATAATGGGAATGTGTTGCTTTTAGAAATAGGTACGAAGATACAGTTGGAGTATTATTAATTTAAGCAAGATATCAGATTATCCTTTCACAGCAAGTCCCCAAGGACCTAGAGTATAGGACAGTTCTGAAATGAATCTTCATCTGGTATAACAGTCTTATTTTTTTCCCTTGCTTATGAAGCCTTGGATTTTGATATAAAAGTAGGTTGAGGTTGTTTCCACTTTTCAAATAAGCCAGCATTTTGACTTGATTGTTAATTGTTTCAGTAAAGACCTTTTGAGGTTTATATCCTGGGAAAAAGATCTCTTTAGGCTGATCCAATAAGGACGAAGGTCTGCCTAAACACTGAGGAGGACATTTAATGTGGAAGAAGCTTGATTGTGGAGAAGCTCTTATTTGTACTTGAGTGCAGTGAATGTGTAGATGGTCAAATAACACTTTATACTAGGGCAGTTTTATCTGTTTCATAAGTTACTGAGAAAACCCCTTCTTCTGAGTAAGAGCTTTCTGGTCATAGATCAAGAAGAAGGAATTGTAAGTCAGAAGCAACACTTCAGGCATCATTAAATGGACCCACATAGCAACATCTTTGAGCATTTTATTTATAGGTATAACTATTAACAGAAATTATTTTGCATAATAAGGAAGAAAATATGCAGCAGGCAAGAGAAGAAGAAGAAAGTCGTAGAAAAGCAACTTCACATTTCCAGCTTACTTTAAATGAAATTCAAGCACAGCTGGAACAGCATGACATACACAACGCCAAACTCCGTCAGGAAAACATTGAACTGGGAGAGAAACTGAAGAGGCTTATTGAACAGTACACACTGAGGGAGGAGGTAAAGATGTTTTGTTTATTTAGACTGCATCTTATTACCAAAAATTATTACTACCATTCATTGCTAATTTAAAACTGTTGTCACAGGACAAGGTTATATTCTATTTTTAATATACTTTTGTATATGCATGGTAGAAATCGGGCATTTATTAGGTAAGGATTAGCAATTAGTCCTTGTGAACTGAAGGACTAATTGGGATCCTCACTTCATGGCCTAGAAGCCTGTGCCTTTGGATATCTGAGATAATTTCTAGCAGATGTGTTAAGTACTACTTGTTTGCTGTGTGATACTTAGATGGTGATTTTAGCATACAGATTGTATTTCCCATATTCAACCTAACAATAAATAAATATTGGGCTCCCAAATACTCTTAAGACTGCTATGATGATCTGTACAGTGTATAAGTACAATTGCATTCCACCTACTATATTATTTGGGGGGGAAAATGAGCCTTCTAATTCGTCACACATTTCTCTTGGTGGCCACACATCCAATGAAGTAAAAAGTTCATAAGAATAATCTGGCTGCAGAACCCAGTCATTGCATTTATTTTACAAGCTAGTCTTGAAGTTGAGTTGTATCTGTATTAGAAGCAAATTCGCGATAAACTGCTCATTTTAGTTTTCTTTAAGAGATCAGCTATGTAGGGTGTCCATATTTTTCTAACCATTTTCTTTCATCTTTTAACAGTTTTCTACCTTCTTACTATAGCAAGTTTCAAGTTTAAAAGTAGAATACATCAGTTAGCTTTAGAAGTTATCCGCTTTTGTATCTATCAACTGTTGTTTTATCTGTTTTTAAACGAATACAAGACATCACTCAGCACTGTCTGAATGGGTATCTTGAAATGACAAGACTGAAGCAGATCCACATTGACATGATAAAAATTTAGCAATAATCAGTCAAATGCCTTGTCACCATTTACATTTCTGTGACCCTCCCATCCATAAGATTGTTGGAATCAGACCCAAAAAAGTTTATAGGTTTTACTAGTTACTATGTCTCACATCTTTTTATTGTGTAAGCTTTCCTCTTTCTTTTCTTCTCCTTGCAATATATTTTTAAGGAAACTTTTTTTAGCCCTATGGAGTGAATATTCTTTTGAGTAGATTTATTTTTTTATAAAGTTCTCATTTTGTTTAACAGACTCTTTAAATGAACTGTTTTTTAACAATGATAGTCTACTTCACTATTAATGTAGCATATTTCTAAAGTATATTTTCATGTCATATCACTTGTAAGTCTTGTGTATTTTAGGGTTACCAAATTTTCTTTTTTGGTCAAGATATAATTTAATAATGTAATGAACTGTTTTCAGTTAGATCTGGTGCACTTCTCAAAATTTAAATAGGTTACCAGTTATGAACCAGCATTTTTTCCTATCATATGGGATATTTTAAGTAAAAGAGTTACTATTTCTTCATCTGAGAATAGTGTCCTAATTTCTTTCTTATCCATAAATACCACTTAGCAATTTAGCTTGGAAATTATAATGGCTTGTCTTACCAAGTGTGTATGTAGTACATGCTAGTCACCAAGCACCTTAAATAGTTTAACCAGGGCAATGATTTTTACAATAACTCTGCAAGGTAGATGTGGTTATATCCACCTCCTTAGATAAAGGAACTGAGATTTATTAAGGATGGAATTTGCCCAAGCCATTCACTGAGCCTGGGTTTGACCCTCAGCTATTTCTACCATTATATCATGCTACTACCCAAAGAAATTTGGGAAAATTTAATGAGAAAAAAACGTTCAGGAATTTATGAGTTTAATAGTTTAATCTCATGTGATCTCCATCTTTTTCTTGATAACTTAGATGTAATTTTTAATGTAGAGCAGAAATGAGAGATATGAAGCTGTTGATGATGACAACCCACCTCCAGCAACGATGGCACCAGGTAGTAATCAGTGGGGAGGATTCCTGCAGGTTCAGGATGGTTGCAAGGTGGTATACATAGATGTTTTTGCAAGCATAGGGACAGAAATATTTAATGTTATTAGCTATGATTATATTAGCAGGAAGAACACAGAAGCAAGTAATTGTAATTTGTGTTATTTCTTTTTACCAGTGTGTACCCTTTTTTATTAAGTGATGGAAGAAATTTTATTTTTCCTACAGCGTATTGATAAAGTGTTCAAGCGTAAGGAACTGCAACAACAGCTTGTGGATGCCAAGCTTCAGCAGACAACACAGCTCATAAAGGAAGCTGATGAAAAACATCAGAGAGAGAGAGAGTTTGTAAGTTTTATTTCTTAAAGCTATTGCCAAAATTATAACCAAAGCCTTTAAAAACATTTAAACCTATTCATTGTTTTACATACATCTGAATCATGCAATTGGGTTTTTCACTCTTAGATTGGGAAATGTTAGAATATATTCAGCCTTTTATTTCTGTTAAAATTTTCATATAAAAAGTATACTGGAATTTTTGGGCCAAATTAGTGGAAACACCATGTTTTATTTTTTCTTTGTCTAGAGTATTGTCTTGCTTTTTAGGTAATGATCATCAGGTTCAAATTTGTGTCAGTCATTGGGCAAATTAGGTCTTGAGTGCTAGAGGCAATTATATTTCACATCAAGTTTACCAACTGTGAACATAGTGAGAGCCCATACTTAACATACACAAATTAAACTATACTTAACTTGACCTAGAAAACAATTAAAATAATACGAACTGTTTCATCCAGTGAATCATTTACATAGCCTAGGCCCTGAGGTTAACGTGCTATGGAATACTCAGTTCGTGATTATTCTTTAAGATGTGACAACTCATACTAAGTGCAGGTCTAAAGATGCATTTTCACAGTGTGGACGTTCAGTGCCAGCCAACAGTGGTATTCTGAGCACAACTGAAAAAGCAATTGCCATTTCTGACGTGGACTATAAATTGTGTGTGTACCTTCACATTACATAACATATATTGCATATGTATGCTTTCTTGTTGGTTTAAGGACTTTTTAAGGCTTAATTGGACCATGTATAACATTTTGTCTCGGAAATTTAAGGACCTAATTTTGTAACTGATTACCATCCAACTTGTACTGTATAATTTTCTTTTAAACCCATGTATACAGGGTGGGGCAAAAGTAGGTTTACAGTTGTTTGTATGGAAAATAATACAATAATTAACATAATAAAAGAATAAACTGTTCCTTATACTCACAACTATAAACCCACTTTTGCCACACACTGTATTGACTAGACCCCTCCTTCCCCCAACTTTTGTAAAAGTAGTTGGAAACCTGATTTCTGTGTTGATTACTTTGCTCCATAGTTTTTCTGCCTAATCTTGCCTCTCATGGAGTAAAAGAGCTTCTAAGCCATCCAGATACTGTCAAGATTCCTAGTCTTGTTTTGTGCTTCTATTTGTCCTAATTATTTTCACCTAAAAGACCACAGTTTAACCCTGAGTTTCATAAGCCTGATTAGGCCTCTTGGATACTACTTCTTTATAAGCAGGTAAAAGATTATTCCTACATATCTAAGTGTTAAACTGGTACAGATCAAAGATAGAGATAAATGATAATAGATGTAATCATCCACTGACCTATGATTCTTTCTATGAGAATAAAGGCTAAGGCTATCTTCATTTGACATTTTAAATGTGTAATTACTATTAGTATTTTGCCAGAATGTGTCTGTTTTCTAGTTATTAAAAGAAGCAACAGAATCGAGGTACAAATATGAAGAAATGAAACATCAAGAAGCACAATTAAAACAGCAGGTAACTTTACATCAGAAGATGATAGAATTTATGAATCTCCTTGTTCCCAGGCAGAAACATCTAGAACAGAATACATCTCTTATTGTCTTGGAATTTTTATGTTCATTTAGGGTGACTAACTTACTGTGATTTGACTGGGACTTATGTTGATTTTAGCTCTGTAAATCCTATGTCCCAAGAAATTACTCAGTCCACAGGAAATCAGGATAACTAGTGAGACTATTTTTATTGTGCACTTTCTACTATCCTAGATACTTTACTAGTACCTTTCTAATTTTGTTATTTGAGGAAAGTAAAACTGGCATAAAAAAAACACCATTTTATCTGTAGTTCAAAACTCCATATGCTTTTACACAGGTCCTCTTCCATGTAATTGTGTGTGAGAACTTTTAAAAAAAATTGGAGTTTTAGTCTTCTTCTGTTATAGTCTCTTATTTGTGGAGTAAAGTAAGCAGATGCTGCAAACTCATTTAAAGGATAGAGGAAAGATCGTGTTTTTCATATCTGAAACATTACTAATACCTATGTAGTTTATACAGACAGAAGCAGATGGTATTTATATGTATAATTTATAAAATTAACTAGATTATATTCTGTTCAAAAAAGTACTACTTGTTTAAAATGTATTATAAAATGTTTAAGAATTCCCTTAATTTGTTCTAAAGTACACTAATACATTAAGAGTGGTATGCATCTATCTTCATAGCAACCCTTTTGAGTGCTATGTATCTTTGGGAACGTTTTATAATGTAGTGATATTCTGTAAAGCTAACCTAACTTCTATGGCAGTAGAAGAGGAATCAAATAGAAGTTTCTGTTGTAAGTTATGATCCTGTTGGCATGCTTCTAGTAAATTGAAACCCCTTATTATTCCTATATATTCATTCACTGATTTTTTGGATTTTTTATTAAAAAAATTTTTTTTTTAGAGAAAAAGGGAGAGGGAGAGAGGTCAGTTTGTTGCTCCACTTATTTATGCATTCATTGATTTATTCTTGTATTTGCCCTGACCAGGGATGAAACCTACAACCTTGGCATATTGGGACGATACTTTAACCAGCTGAACTATCCAACCAGGGCCTTAGTGCTATACATTCAATTGGCCACATACATAAAGAAGAGAATCAATGTAGGGAAGGTATAAAAAGTCCTTGTAAGGAAGGTGTTTCTTAAGGAGGGTGGGAGCTGTGAGTCATTCATAATTGTTTCAGTAATAAGTCACTTGTTTCAGTAATAAGTCACCTGAGAGCCTTTTCACCAAGCTCACTAGGCCAGCTCTTACGTTGTACTGTTGTTGTCAGTCTGTGTGACCTGTTACTCATCTTACCTAATCATTTGTTTGTTTCCTTTGCTGTCCACTCATCCTTTTCCTGCTCCCAAAGTGTGGCTGCCCTTCCAAAGACTTGGTCTCATTCTCTGCTCTTACCGTGTCATTTTCCAGCGCTTGTTCATGATCTCAAAGCCTTGGTGTGTCTTGGCCCACTGTTTTGTAATCCAGCCACATAAGTGCAGGTGTCATGGTAGTTTCCACTGACTGACTATTCAGAGTGGACTAGCATTGACTTGTCAGATGGATATGCCATCTTCAGTAAAAATGGATCATGCTAAAAGTGCTGTAACTTCTCAGCTCCCTCAAGAGCCAGAACTCCCTCATTCTGCCCAGGCACCACTGTTTTTCCTACCCCCAGGCCAGCAGCCTCAGAGGCACTGTCACTTTTCTTTGGCAAAACACTTCACAGCAGTCACCCTTAGCCTTGGGTTCACTTTCTGCATTTCAGTTACCGTCCAAACATATTACGTGGAAATTCCAGAAATAAACAAGTTATAAATTTTAAATTGCATACCATTCTGAGTTGCATGAAATCTTTTGCCAGATGCTCTGTTCTGCCTGGGATGTGAGTCATCCCATTTCCCAGACTCTCCACACTGTATATGGTACTGATTTATCTGATTGGTACCCATTTATCAGAGAGAAAGAGATAGACTACATTCCCATAACTTTTATTACAGTATATTATTATAAAAAATATATTTTATTGTGGTTGATCACTTGCTGTGCCTAATTTATATATTAAACTTTATGATTAGTACATAGGTATAGGCGGAAACATAGTATATATAGGGTTTGGTACTGTGCATGGTTTTGGGTATCCACTTGGGATCTGTGGAATACACTGTTTCCTCATCCTGAAAATAATATATGAGATCATCTCTAAAACATTCCATCCTGGTCCCAATAAAATAATTTAACCCTCAAGTCATAGTTAAGGGCTCACTCACATACTGTCTTTTCTCATTAATACTGTGACCCTTTCCCCCCAAAAAGGTGACTCTGCATTCTACATTCAGTTAACATTTTTTTTCTAGCTAGAATAAAAATTCCTTGAGGGTTGGGGGTTAAAAGATGTTTCTACCTTTTTTAGCTTTTCTTTTTCTCAGCTATTCTCCCACTAAATTCTTTCTTCAACCAAACCATTTTTATTTCTGTTTCATTTTCCTTCCATGTTTAAGAAATAGATAGCCTTGATATCAAACTAAGGATTATGTAGAGGTAGTACACATAAAAGAATGACCTTTTTCCATGAATAGCATTTGAAATGTAAGGAGAGGAGTGGTGCATAAAACATGATGATTGTATGACATTTTTAGCTATTCCACTGTACATTTTTATTATAATTGATGGAATACTTATACATTTTAAGCATTTACACAGATGCTTAAACAAAATTTCATAAATCTTAGCAGTTCGAAGATTTGGTGTTTATTCTTATTTTTATCACATACAACAGTCATATAACCTGTGTTTATCCATATTATGTTCTTTTTTTAAAAAATGTTTTTTAATTGATTTCAGAATGAGGAAGGGAGAAGGAGAGAGAGAGAGAAACATCAATGATGAGAGTCATTGGCTGCGTCTTCCATGGCCCCTACTGGGGATCAAGCCTGCTTCCTAGCATGTGCCTTAACTGGAAATTGAACCTCAGCCTCCTGGTTCATAGTTTGACACACAGTCATGGAACCACGCCGGCGAGGCATAGTCATATTACGTTCTTTTGAAAGTTTTAGGATTTTAAATTACATATCTGGAACTCAGAATATTTCATACTTTTTCTGTAGCTTTCTCTTTATATGGATAAGTTTGAAGAATTCCAGACTACCATGACAAAAAGCAATGAACTTTTTACAACCTTCCGGCAGGAAATGGAAAAGGTATTTACATATTTATAGTAGAATATTACTAGAAAATTTACATGTGATTACTGTTTGGATGAGCTTATATTGTGATAGCATCTTAAGTTTACCTTTTTTGATCCTCCACTGGTATATTCATGCATTGTGTCCAGAAATTACTCCAGGTTGCTAATACTCTCAAAATTCAGTCATTATTAAAGAGAATTATCCTAATCACAGCTTATTCTTAAAAGTAGATTTTTTTTTAGTCCTTTCCTGAGGATATTTTGTTTTGTTTTGTTTTGTTTCATTGCTATTAGAGGAAGGGGAAGAGAAAAACATTGATGTGAGAGAGAAACATTAGTTGGTTGCCTCCTGTACACACCCTGACTGAGAATCATACCCGTTACCTGTTAGTGTAGAGATCAAAGCTCCAACCCAGTGAGCCACCCAGTCAAAGCTACAAGTAGATTGTTTTAAATCACTTTCGATCTCTCCTCAGTTCTTTCACAAAGTGTTGTGTAAATTATCTTGTAAAGATCCAGACCAAGGATATAATACCTTTTGTTTTAAATAGATTATTTCTAAGGATCAGCTAAAATATTTTTAGTTTTTTGTATTTAAAGACTGAATAAATTTTTAAAAATTTTTATATAAAACTGTTCTGGGTCATCCCACTTCAGAATATGGGCTAAAAAGGCAATTTTAAAGAATATGGTTATCTGCCACTGTCCTGGGACTGAGATTTGTTTGCATTGTGTGACTTCCTTGGGGCAAATTATTTACTTTGTCATTTCCCTTTTAAAATTGAGATTTTAAGAAATGGTGGTCATTAGAGGTTAAGTAACAGTAGGGTCTGGCATATTATAAACAGTCAATAGATAATAGTCCTTGTTATCAGATCTTGTATAGCAGTTTAAAGCTTCTGTTCGGTAGTCAGATTTCACACATTAATAACTATCTTTGCATTTTTTTTAATCCTCACCTGAGGGTATTTTTTCCATTGCTTTTCAGAGTGAGTGGAAAAAAGAGAGAGAGAGAAACATCGATGTAAGAGAGACACATCTATTGGTTGCCTCTGACACTCACCCCAACCTGGGCCAGGGTTCCAGTCTGCTGGGAATCGAGCCTGCAGCCAAGGTACCTGCCCTAGGCTGGAGTCGAACCTAGGACCCTTAAGTCTTTGGGCCAGTGTCCTAACCTGGTGTGGCTCAGTGGTTTCTGTTCCTTCATTGTTAAAAATGAGAATGACAAAAGTATCTGCCATATTTTAAACAGACATTTTCCATGTTATGTGCTCTAGTTATCACCTTCAGTAATTTCAGACCCAGTAATGTGGTGAATTCAGTGAGCCTGAGCAGATGAGATCTGCCTGCTAATTTTTTCAGCTGAGGTTCCAGTTGAGGGGGAACTGTTATCTACAGTGAAAATGTTAACTTGATTATACATGTATGCTGCTGACATGGAAAGTTTTAAGAGAGGGGCTCCTTAACTCACTGTCTTGGAGAACCCTCTGGACTGCAGTACATTCCCTTTTTGCTGGTGGCTGTAGAAATCCCTATAGGTCAGTAGTCAACTGAGATCTACATGCTTTTCCCTTGTCCTTTGTCACACTCTTTCTTGTGGTACAGTTTTATGGGTAATAACACATGGCATACGGCATTGATTCTGTCTTATCTTTGTTAACACTGCCTGGCACAGTATCTCTACTTGGAACAGAGTTGATATGAAGACCAACAATAAAAAAATACTGGAAACATGGGTGTTTGACAGGTGTGCCTGAATCTTATTTTGAATTTCTGAAAATTGGGATTTTATGGCATTGATTTAAGAACACTCGCCTTATTTTTGGATCCATTTTATCTTTGACAAAGTCTAAAATAAAATACTCTTGTGAATTATGAGGATGACAAAAGCTAAGGATTTAGTAATTTTAATATTTTCCTGGTCACCTAAATTCTACTCCCTCTAGTTCCAATACTTAATGTTGTTTTAGATTCTCAATCTTTCAGGGCTGAGAAGCTCTGTCCTTCTAAGAATTTGATGAATTAGTTTAATATACTATATTCAGAAAACTTAACAACGTGGACATTTTTCTTCATACAAGTTAGGGAGCAGGAGGTTTGGATCTTCCTATCTTCATTTCGAATGAAATGCATTCCAGCCTTAACTGACTTGAGTGTGGTGTCTGAAGTTAGCATTTGCTGCTTCCTCTGAAACAGAGAACATAAAATTTATGTTGGGATTTACGTTTTTTTTATAATGAAATACATAGTATTAGCTAGTTGAGGCAAGTGCAATGATAAGGGGGGATAATATAAAATGCTTCTGTTTTATGTCATGGAATTCAACTTAGAATTGAAATTAGCATTGTGTTGATTCATAGATGACAACGAAAATTAAGAAACTGGAAAAAGAAATGATAATTTGGCGTACCAAATGGGAAAATAATAATAAAGTACTTCTGCAAATGGCTGAAGAGGTGAGAAGGTTTTACATGACTGAATAGTGAATTCTCATTTATTTCAATATTAAGTTAGGCTGGAACTTCTTGGTGTTTGCTAAAGTAATTTCAGGTTTGATTACTAAAGTTTGGTTAGTTTCCTGAAGCAAGTTAGATGGCTGTGAGTGAGCTATGTAAACTTCCCCCAATTATTTAGGTTAGGTTTGTGTTGCAGACAGCTCTAAAGTATCTAGATTGTGCTTTCTTCTATAGTAAGTGAGTTTATGCAGGTTAAGGACTGTTAAACTTGGTAGACTGCTCCCCTCAAAGTTTTTGATTCCTTAAATCTGGGGTGAGGCCCAAGAATTTGCAATTCTAAAAATTATCTAGATAATGTTGATGATGTTAATTCAAAGGCCACAACTTGAGAGTCTGTGATCTTCAGTAAAGAGAACTTGATTCAGATTTCCTATGCAGAGCGCACAAAATTACAACTAATTGCTTTTCTGTCCTAACTTACTCTTTCCAAAAGGCAACAAACTATTTTTTGTCAGACTTGTAAATCAAACTGAAATGTATTCCATGTGCAGTTACTAAATATCTCACTTTCATAAACTTGATAGGACTAATTTATAACATTTCATACTAGAAAGCATTAGGGCGCTAAAATGGTAGAAGAGAAGAAAGAAGTCTATGTAGACATAAAACATTATTCCTATTTCTAGCATTTTAAATTAAGATGCAGAATTCCCTTAATACTTACTAGTTTCTTAAAGTTACGAAGTGGATTACTCAAAGGAAACATGACAAAGAATTTAATTTTTGCATTGCCCCACATATAAATATTTTAAATACCAGTATACTATGACATCCAAGAGATGATAAGTAGTTTCCAGTGTGGCTCAGATTAATCTAATTTGTATTTACATAAACAAAGATTACATAAATTCTTTTTTTTTCTTCCCAGAAAACTATTCGTGATAAAGAGTACAAGGCCTCTCAAATGAAACTGGAACGGTTAGAGAAGCTCTTTAGAGCTCTTCAAATGGAAAGAAATGAGCTCAATGACAAGGTGGAAGTCCTGAAAGAGCAAGTCTCTGTAAAAGAAGCAGATGTAGTTTTAGCAACAGCTGTGATACAGCCCTGTACTACTATTGATTCTCAGAAAGAGTTGAACACTTCCTCTAAAAGAGCTCCAGGAATCTACTTGCAGGATGAGACCAAGGCAGCAAATAAATCAAAACGCAGTTCAAAACACCCTTACCACATGATCTCTTCTGGGCATTGATTCAGTTAATGAGATGATGACTGTATTGAGAGATATATTTTCTATATAACTTTTCTGTAGCAGCTAGTATTGATTTTCAAATGAAAGTTTTCTTACTTTTTCTACCACTTCTGTATTTTCTTAGAACTATTGAACTACATGATACATGAGGCTACTTAGCAGTTTTCCATTGTTTTAATGTATACATTTTCAGAGCTGTATTGCATACCTTCCTTATTTTCTCTTTCATTGGAATATATATTCATTGCCTTGGCCTTTTAATGTATCTGTTCATGTGTTCATTGCCTTATCTTTGCCCTTTTCATATAATTATCATGATTAAATTTAGACTGGTTCTGACGTTGCTTTCCTGTGTAAAAACTAAAATTAATTTAAACTCTCTAGTCCACTAACTAAAAAGAGAAAATATAAAGGTGATTAGTTTTGTGTGGTAGCTCATTTAAATGCCAATTGAAAAATAAAACCAGTATGGAATGTGAAACAAGCAGAGCATATTTGATTCATATCAGCTTTTTGATAATTTTCATCACTTGACAAATTGAGATGACTGCAACTCTTGACTCTCTCAAAGTTGTGGCAGCTTATCTATATATATGAGCATACCATTTGAAAAGAAAGTAGGATATATAGGCACGTCATTGAGACAAGCAGGCCTAGTGTTTATTTGACTAAAAACAGCTGTACTGGTTTAGTTTCTGGTTAGAACAGACATCTGGAAGGAAAAAAAAAAAAACAGTACTAGGTCCCTATATAAAATGGGGAAATTTCTAAACATTGTAATTTCCTTATTTTATTTCAATGCTGAAAAGCTGAACATTTAAATGTTCCTTTCACACTTATGTAGTAAAATGGGTTAAAAATGCAAAATTATACAATAGGAAAAAGAACCCAGGGTGTGAAATACTTAAAAATTTTTTTTACCATTGACCATGATAACAGGCCAGAGAGTGAAGGAAAAGAAATGTATGTGAAATTTTACTATGCCAAAATTAGAATCAAACAAGCCTCCCTCAAGTTTATTAATACTTCCTTCAGCTACTAAATGAAATATTGGACCCAACTCTTTGAGGGGAAATGAAGATACATGTCAGAAATAGAATTTAACTTAAAACTGATAACTATTGAGCATATTTCACCAATACCCAGCCACTTGTAAGCTCTTAACATTTTAAGAAAGTTGTGTGGCCTGTCACACTTATTTATGTTACTTGTTTTGTGTAGAGTATAAATCTTGGGCTGAGAACTTGGTGGTTGACAGCACTTGGTATATTGTTTTAAATACTACTTGTATTAGTTAATACTGTGTAGTAATATAAGATATTAAGAGCATCTAGATTGTTTGGGAGACTTTTGGTTTCCTTTCAGAATTTTTCCTTGTTACCAAGTGGAAAAAAAAGAGGAATGGGCTAATGAGAAGGGTTCTTTTCTGAATGACTGTAATATTCCCAGTTACTACTATATTCTAGAACCCAAGTTGGGTAGGGCTGCTCTATACTTGAGCAAATCTTAAATATATGGTTTCTGACCCTTTATTTTTCAGCCCTTGTTTGAAAATACTATAGCTTTCCCACAAAAAGTTTAAATGCTTCAGTCAGTTAAATTGTGTTGGTGTGCCTTTTTGTGGAAACTTCTGGTGTTCTAAAACCTATAGTGTAATGGATTTTAACATAGAGAAAAGAACATGGGTGCAAAATACCGGACCATTTCATCTTAAGATTTGTAGAAATGCATTTTAGGGTTATGAGACTTATTTTTTATTTGTGTATCACTTTCATTGCACCTATTATCACAGTTCACTTCTCATGTGTTTCAGAAAGATCTACCTCTTTTCAGACTGTAAGTGAAAGTAACAAAAAAAAGGGGTGCAGTACTAAGTGCACTGCTTTATTTTTATAGCTCACATCTTTCATGGAGATAACAGAATCGATGAGGCAGTCTTACTTTGTTTTTCAAAGACATTTTGTAGAGATTTTTCACTAATATGAATCTTATTTTCTCTGCTTTGTTAAGGTTTAGTAAATACGTAATGATTAACTTAACAGCCTCTGTGTATTCTTTACATTTAATGACTTTAGTTATAAAACAAATTCAAAGATAATTTTTATAAACAGCTGATTTCTCAGGTCTTAAAACATAGTTAATTATTGCACAGTTTAAATAAGCAGGGAGTAGAGGAGACTCCTCTCTGATTGGTTGGCAAAAGTCATTCAGCCAGAGCTCTCTTAACATTTTTTTTCCCTTTAAAGTAGGTGATTCTAGAATATTTCTGTAATGTAACTTTTGGCAAAGCTTTAAAAAGCTGCAGGGATTGAATTTCTCTAGTCCTAGCTGATCTTGGCAAGGACACATATGTAGAATTTCAGTGATTTTTATTTAAGCAAAAATTAAGTCCATCTAATCCTATGTAAGCAAGTAAGCAAGTTTCATTTTTGATTTCATCAAAATTAGAATTATACCATAATCTTTTTATTTGCAATACTTGAAATAAGTCATTTTGAAGTATTACACAACCTGGTGCTTAGAAACATTTCCACGTAGAAACAATAAATTGTATAAGTTTATTTAAAAAATATTTTTGTTGGATTTATTAGGGTGATAATTGGTTAATAAAGTCATACAGGTTTCAAATGTACAACTCAATAATACGTCTGCATACTGCATTGTGCGCTCACTACCCCACCATCACCACTTACTTCCCCCACTTTATTCTTTTCCAGCCCCCCCACCCTCCATTCCCTATTATAGTCACCATACTGTAGTCTGTGTCTGTTTTTTTTTTCACCCAGCCCCTCAACTCCTCCAATACCAGTGTTTTCTGTATCTATGATTTTTTCTTCATAATTTTATTTTGTTCATTAGATTCCACATATAAGTGAGATACGGTACTCACCTTTCTTTGACTGGCTTCTCTTTTTAATTCTCAAACGAGGATATTTTTTTCCATTGCTCTTCAGGGAGAGAGAGAGAAACAGGGGAGACACATCAATTGGTTGCATCCAGAGGCGCCCCAACCAGGTGGGGGATTAAGCCTGCAACTGAGGTACATGCCCTCAGCTGGAATTGAACCCAGAACCCCCTGAGTCCACTGCTCTATCCACTGAGCCAAACCCACTAGGGCTTGACTGGCTTACTTCAGTTAGCATAATAACCTCCAGGTCCATTTGTGCTGTTGTGAAAGGTAAGCACATTTTTATGTTCTAGTTGAACAGCCTGGGAGAAAGCCAGTATCTGCCCTGTTACAGCACAAATGAAGAGAAACAATGGAAAATGGCACTGAAAAATGACAAGAGTCAGCTATCGATGAAACAACCAAAATTAAAAACTTTCTACCTCAAAGAACATTACAAACAAAGGCAATCTATAAAATGGGAGATACTGTTTCTAAAACCTACATGATAAGCATATACTATCCAGAATACACAACTCTTACAACTCAATAAAAAGACACAAATTTGGAAAATAACTTGAAGATATGTAATAAACATGAAATCTAGCTCAACATCATTAGTCTTTAGGGAAATGCAAACCAAATATGAGATACGACTTTATACTTACTGTCCATAAGAAGTAGCACTAACCAGGAAAAAAAAGGTGAGGATGAACAGAAACTGAGACTCCTGTAAATTGTTTAGAGAAATGTAAAATGGCTTAGCTGATGTGGAAAAGAGTTTGGTTCCTCAAAAAAATGAGTTTTATGAAACGGCAACCTAACTCTACATTGAAAATAATTGAAAAAGGTACACATGTTCATAACACTTCACAACAACCAAAAGGAAACTAATTGCAATAGAAGAATGGATAAGTACATTCTGATACATCCATACAGTGGTGTAATATCCTGTCATAAGACTAAAGAATATCTGCTGTAACAATGAATCTCAAAAACACTGCTTTGCTGAAGAAGCAGAAAAAGGCCATTTATATCAAGCTGTATAAAGCATGTCTTTATTTTTGTAATTGTGATGCTTTGCCATCTAATGTTGCTGTCCCTCCAAGTGCTAATTTTTAATTATTTTTTACTTACAGTTGACGTTCAACACACATACAGATAGTGGTTAGGCATTTATATATATAAAATAATCCTGAAATTTCAAGTATCCACCTGGCACCATACATAGTTACAATACTATTGACTATATTCCCTACGCTGTACTTTACATCCCCATGACTATTTTTATAATTGACAATTTGCACACCAGTTCTTTCACCGTTTTCACCCACCCTCCAAACCCCTTCCCATCTGGCAACCATCAGTTTGTTCTCTATAAGTTTGTTTCTGTTTTGTTTGTTCACTTATTTTGATTTGTAGATTCACATCTAAGTGAAATCAGGGTATTTGTCTTTCGCTGTCTCACATTTCACTTAGCGTAATAACCTCTAGATCCTTCCAAGTTGTTACAGGTGGCAAGCTTATTAATTTTTATGGATAAAGGAATATTATAGATATGTACCACCTCATTGTATATGGATATCGTCTATTGATGGAATTTAGATTGCTTTTATATCTTGGCTGTTATAATTTTGCAGTGAACATAGGGGTGCCTATGTGTTTTTTAATTAGTTTTGGGTTTCTTCAGATAAGTATCCAGAAGTGGAATTGGTGGGTTCTTCTTTGTCTCTTGTTATAGTCTGTTTTTAGAGCCTCTGTTTTGTCTGGTGTATGTATTACTACCCCAGCTGTTTTACATTTCCATTTGCAGGAAATATTTGATCCCTTTGCTTTCACTTTATGTATGTCTGTCAATCTGTAGTGAGTCTCTTGCAAACAGCATATGTAAGGGTCTTGTTTTCTTATCCATTCAGCCATCCTCTATCTTTTGACTGGAGCATTTAATCCATTTACATTAAAAGTATTGGTAGGCATGTAGTTATTGCCATTTAATTGTTGCTATTTTAAAATATTTTCCCCCTTAAACCACTTTTAGATTTCTTGTAATACTGATTCAGTGGTGGTGAACTCATGTAGCTTTTTTTCTTTTTGTCTGGCAATGTGTTTTTCCTTCAATATTAAATGGTGGCCTTGCTGGATAAAGTAGTCTTGGCTGAAGGTCCATGCTTTTCATCACTTTGAATATTTCACACCAGTCCCTTCCTGCCTGAAGTGTTTCTGTTGAAAATCAGCTGACAGACTTATGGGCACTCCCTGGTAGATAACTGTCTTTCTCTTACTGCCTTTAAGATTCTCTCCATTTTTAACCTTTGCCATTTTAATTATGATGTGTCTTGATGTGGGCCTCTTTGGATTCATCTTGTTTGTTTGGGATTCTCTGTGCTTCCTCGACTTGTGTGACTTTTTCATTCACCAGGTCAGGGAAGTTTTCAGTCATTATTTCTTCAAAGAGGTTCTTGGTCCCTTGCTCTTGCTCTTCTTCTGGTACTCCTGTGGATGTTTTTGTGCTTTAGGTTGTCCTCAAAGTCCCTTATACAATCCTTATTTTTAAAAGTTATTTTCCTTTTTCTTTTTTTAAAAATATATCTTTATTGATTTCAGAGAGAGGAAAGGAGAGGGAGAGAAAGATAGAAACATCAATGATGAAGAGAGTCATCATCGATTGGTTGCCTCCCCCTGCTGGGGATCGAGCCCGCAACCCGGGCATGTGTCCTGACGGGGAATCGAACCCCGATCGCCTGGATCCTAGGTTGATGCTCAACCGCTGAGCCATGCTGGGCCGGGCTTTTTTTTT
>NW_015504667.1:643773-681088 GCF_001595765.1 Miniopterus natalensis | reverse complement strand
GATGAGTCAGGTTTGAGAGGTGGGGAATGCCAGCTTGCAGTGGGGTGAACACAAACTCGGGACTTACATNAGTCAGGTTTGAGAGGTGGAGAATGCCAGCTTGTAGTGGGGTGAAGAACACAAACTCGGGACTTACACTGCGTGGTTTTGCGTAGAGCCTGCACCAGTTACCTGCTGTGTGACCACAGGTAAGTTACTCAACCTCTCTCTGCTTCATTTTATTCTTTTGTAAAATGGTGTCCCCTCATAGCGGTGTGAGGATTACTTGAGATTATGCATATGCCGGGCACAGAGTAAGTGTTCCAATATGTTAGATGGTGGTAGTAGTGATGCCGGGTGGAACCCGCAGAGGCCAAAGGAAGCCTAACACCGATACAGGGTACAGATTCTTGTCACGGCCCAAGAAAGAATTCGCGAGCATGACAGAAAGATTTAGCAAAACACAGTAAAATTTTTAAAGTGATAGTGNCCCAAGAAAGGATTCGTGAGCATGACAGAAAGATTTAGCAAAACACAATAAAACTTGTAAAGTGATAGTACACGCTCGNCCGATACAGGGTACAGATTCTTGTCACGGCCCAAGAAAGAATTCGCGAGCATGACAGAAAGATTTAGCAAAACACAGTAAAATTTTTAAAGTGATAGTGCATGCTCAAGAAGTGAGAGAGAACAGGCAACCTCAGAGAAAGAGATGGGGCCTGGGTGGAAGGTTTCTATTAAACTTGGATAAGGAATGGGAATAGGATTATTCTTGGATTCTGAAGCTCTCANGGGCCTGGGTGGAAGGTTTCTATTAAACTTGGATAAGGAATGGGAATAGGGTTGTTCTTGGATTCTGAAGCTCTCAGGGTGACTGCCGGCACACCTCGGCCTTGTCTCTCCTCTCCAGGAAGCAATGTGGGGTTTTTTGGTCCTCGAAAGTACAGGAAATTAGGGATGGGAAAGTGGAAGAACAGATGGTCAGTGAAGGTCACATCTGTGATATTCTAGCCAAGATGGACAACGGGAAAGGTAGAGGGTGAGACCTTTGTTTTCAGAAAGAAACCTTATCCCTTGTCTGGGATGTGGGGCAAGGAAGCCTCATCTTCTTGGCCACACCTCTTCAGAGTGAAGGGATGGAGCAGTCATGGCTCAATCAATAGACTCTAAGTGTTGTTACCAAGTTTAATAGGTTTTCCTGAAAAAATGTTCCTTCCTTGGCTGTAAGGCCTTAGGACAATTTCCGGAAAATTTAATTGGTTGGCTTTTTAAATAATTTTCACCAATTCTGTTGTTACAGTGAGGAATGGATCCATGAAGCTCCTCACACTGCCATTCCACAAGTAGAACTCTTCAGATTTGTAGAATTAGTAGGAAACAGATTGAAAGAATGCCATTTAGAACATAACATTAATCTCCTCGGTTAGAAAATATCATGGACCTTTTATGATTAACCTGCCTGACCACTTCCCTGAGCTTCCCCCTTCATCTCACAAGCTCTGTAGTAATTCGATTTGCTTTCATATCTGCTTCAGNCCATTTAGAACATAACATTAATCTCCTCGGTTAGAAAATATCATGGACCTTTTATGATTAACCTGCCTGACCACTTCCCTGAGCTTCCCCCTTCATCTCACAAGCTCTGTAGTAATTCGGTTTGCTTTCATATCTGCTTCCATTAGCTTCCACCTGGATCAAGGAATGGATATCTCAGTGAATACCCCAAGGATTTTAAGTCTGCAGCCCCCCCTGAAACCTCAGAGCTAACAGAGCAAGCCCATGCCTCCACAGTGAGAGCTGGCACTTCTCCAGGCTGGGATGACATTGCACAAGCCTTTCCTCTCAAGACAACAAGGGGCTCCCTTGGAAGCCACTTTAAAGCTCTCCTGGCTGCACGCCTATCATTAAGGTAAAATCCCAGAAGAACTGAGTTGCTGACCTCTGGACCTGATAAAAATGAAAAGAGATTATACCCAAAATGAGCCACAAGAACTAGTTAGTATGTGTTGGCAGGTGGCAAGGGAGTATCACTAATACATGATTTTGAGGGTGCTTGGTCAAGGGAGCTAGAACATAAGACTGGATATGCAACAATTCATCACCTTGGGGACATTTTCTCAGGATTTGAGGTTCAATGATTAAGCAATCACCTCTGGATTGGACAAATTCACTGTTGTGAGGAAACTCACGAAAAGAAGGGAGGCCCTTAGAGACGCAGAGAAATCAAAAGTCCACACTGGGCAGACTAGAAATGCCTGCTCAGTTTTTTGGAAGACAATGCAGGGAAAAAAATTAAAGGTGACAGGGAGATGGGCACACTGGAATGGTTATGCTACATGAGGCCAGAAGGCCCACAAGAGGGTTACATTTCATGGGAAAGTCCAAAGGACACACCATTCACCAAGCCATTAGGAATGTGATACTGAGGCACCAACTTCACTAAGAAGGTCAGTGGTGGCTCTCCTCTGAAGGCCAGGGGTGATCGCAGGAGTATCAGTCCAGAGCTGGGACGATGGAGCTGGAAAGGAATAGAAATTATGTGCAAGCACTTAACCACTAGAAACCAGGAGGCCGCAATTACCCTAGTAAGGGAAACAGAGGGGCAGCCAAGAGTCCATTACCCACAGGGAATTCAAAGATGGTTAAGAGATCATGGACTTGGTATAGATTGCTACATCTAAATAGATTTGAATAATAGGATTGTAGAAAATAAAGAAATAATGCAAAATGGAAATAAGGGCTCCATAGGTTCCTACACTGATTGGAAAAGAACAGCATCCTTTCAAAAAGTGAGAGAATGCAGGCTTTCCAAAAGCGACCAGCAGGCAGGAGAGTGAGCAGTGGCCCAAAGTCCAGGGGAGGGCAGTGAAGGGGAGCATGAGACATAGCTGCCAGATGGACTACTCATTAGTAAACAATAAGTAGGAAACAGAAAGTGGAATGTGAATAAAAGAGGTAAAACTGATGAGCAGCACAAGAATAGATGTTTGTTTTCTACATGGCCTTCAGGGTAAGGGTAAGAAGGGTAGAGTCAAATAAAGGCCAGGTCTTGCAAATAGGTTCCTTAGGAGACATTGAGATGGAGGCGGTAGGTAACATGAGCCAAAACAGGGAGCCCTTCCTTGGTCCCACATGCTCTGGGCTGGAATTATTCCTAAACGAGCAGCTTTATCATCCTATGTCCTAGGGTGGTGCCTATGGGGGCAACTGCAGATCCCCTCTACTTCTGACAACTTATATCCACAAAGTTTACCCAAATCCTTTCTTGCCTCACCACCTAGTTATTCTGAGTCTCTGGAGTCACAGTGAAACTGGAAACTGGGAATCTTAATGTAGGGTTTACAAATACAGAATAGTAGCCTCACAAGTAAATATCAGCCTTAGTAATATCACAGACCCTCTCAACCATGAATTTTCCTTGCTCTTCCCCTGTTCAAACTCCTGTTGGAACTATAGCTATCCGTCCTATGGCTTCCCATCTTATGTCTGAGGCCCTTCTTCAATCATCTGAATTCCCTGTGAAGCTACAGGGAAGTTGCAGGTCCTTCTCTTACCACCAGATGGTGGTAAAGAACTTTATAAGGATAAATCTGACAGATTTCTCAACTTCTGCAGTGCTGACATTTGAGGATAGATAATTCTATCTTGTGCGGAACTGCTCTGTATAAAAAAGGATGTTTAACAGCATCCCTGGCCTTTACCCACTGGATGCTAGCAGCACCCCTGGCAGTCATAACAACCAAATATTTATCTAGACTTTGCCAAGTGTCCCTAGGACATTTGGGTTGTCCCAGTTGGGAACTGCCATATGCAGTGAGACCCTGAAGGACTCTGAATAGGAGAAAGAGAATCGGATTTTGATGGAATTTTTAGAAATCTCTAGTGTTTCTGTTTTAAAAGTAATATTTATTCATTTAAATATTTTTTTAAATGTGACAAACATACAAAATGAAATAAAAAACACAGAAAATCCTACCCATCAGTTTAACTTCTGTCAAACATTTTAATCACTATCCTTCCAGGCACATGGACACAGTTAAGTACAGGCAATTCTGCATATATAGTAATATATAGTATACATAATTTCCCATAATCTTTTCCACTCAAAATCTCCTATGGACATCTTTTGATATCAACAATATTGTTCTATATCAATCATTAATGTAATACCTGCATAACATCACTTTGTATGTAATTAACCAGATCTCTACTGGTTGGCAACCAGGATCCTACATTTTCACTATTATACATAGCATTGCAGTTAACACCTTTGAACATCCATCTTTCCACAGGCTGAGACTGACGCTGTTTCACACTCAACATTTCTGTGTATCTAGAATTTTGCCAGGACCCAGAGCTTACAAAGTGAATTAGACACTGATCTTGTTCCAAAGATGTACACACACTGGTAGGGAAAATGAAAACAAGACAAAATAAAATATAAGAAGTGGCAAGGAAATGCAAGGCAGAAATGTTAGCAAAAGATAAAGAGAATATAATGAATAGAGGGTCCAGCATAGTTTTACAGACATGAGCCTAGAAAGAGTCAGTATAAAAGTTAGTCTCAACTCCTTTTTTCTCAAGTGGTTCTTTAAAACAACCATTTGTTTAAATGACCATTTACCTATTTTCCTTGCTCCCTATGTGTAAACCAAGGTCAGGTTTTTCTGTTTTATATATACCACATTTATAACAGGCCCTTGTATGTACTGAATCTTCAGTAAAAGTTTGGTAAGTGGAGGTATTTATCGTAAACCTTCCTGCCTGGAGAGCATTCTCCTGAAGAGAGAGAAGGAAAATCACATAGGAGCAAATGGGCTATAGATACCAGTTTAAGTTCCCCCTAAACTTCCCAGACTCAAAGACAGATCAGAAACAAGAATGGAAAAGTGAGGAGAGGAAGAAAGAAAGGTAAATTGATATGCACAGTACTTCTCTGATCCTTTCTTACCCCTTCTTAAAAGCTATCCAAAAAGAAATCTGAATGGCCTTGCAAAAGGGCAATTTAAGATGAATCCTAAGGCTTACACTACAATTCAGATGATGTAGAGAAATATTTTACTCTCCTTACTTTTGTCTAGAATATAATATCTCTCCCAAATCCCATCCACTAGTTAGAAGGAGAAAAATAATAAAGTCTCAATCTTTACCCTGAATCTCTCCCCAAGCTTGGTAGAAAAGTTTGCTGTGATGACTGCCACCTACTGGTGTCTGCAAGCACTCTCCTTTGTGTACCTAATTGCTGAAAATTCTCCAGAACACCACTGCTGAGTTCACTACTGAACTTGGGGTCTAGACTTTTGGCAGGGACAATGTTCCTGAGTTGGTGATGCTGTTCCAAGGATTAAGCTGCAGGCACAACCCCTGAGTTCACTGCCACACCCTCCACCCTGAAAGCTGGCCCAGCAGTCCACACTACTTGAAGGCTGAGTCCACACACTCTGCTATGGTAGGCCTTTGGCAACACAAGGGGTTTCAACTGAGGACCCACAGCAAATGAAATCTCAGGGCATCTTTGCAAAGGCCCTTCTTCTACCTGACCATGATGTGCTACATTTCTGTGACGGAGTCCTCAACTTGAAACATGGCCAAATCCATTTTGGGTATCAAAGACAAATATTACCTCAGCCTTCTTTCTTTCCTTCTTTCTTTTTTAATTCTCACCAGAGGATATTTTTTCCATTGCTTTTCAGAGAGAGTGAAGGGAAAGAGAGAGAGAGAGAGAGAAACATCAATATGAGAGAGATACAGTATGTATCAGCAGGTGCCAAGGGAGTACCCTAGGATTGGATTTTGAAGGTGCTCAATCAAGGGAGTTAGTACATAAGACTGGATATGCAAGAATTCATTGACTAGGGAACACATTCTGAGGATATGACATTTAATGCATAGCCTAAGACCTCAGGGAATTGGACAAGCTCACTGTCATAAGGAAACTCACTAAAAGTAGGGAGGCTCTTAGAAGCTTAGAGAGATCAAAAGCCCACACTGCACACAATAGAAATACCTGAATTTTTGGAAGATAATAAAAGAAAAAATATAAGGTTACACTGTGATGGGCATGCTCGAATGGTTAAATGATGTAAGACCGAAAGACCCAAAAGACGGTCACATTTCATGAGAAAGACTAAAAAACACAACATTCACCAAGGCATTAGGAATGTGCCAATAAGAGGGGCACCAACCTCACTAAGAAGTTCCATGGTGTCTCTCACTTATTAACACCTATGGGGAAAACAGAGCTCGAAGTAATAGATATCATGTGTAAGTACTTAACCACTACAAACCAGGAGGCTGCAATTACCCTAACAAGGGAAACAGAGGGGGTAACCAAGAGTCCTTTACCCACAGGGAGTTGTAAAGGTGGTTAACAGAACATGGCCTTGGTAAATACTACAACTAAACGGATTTGAACATTAGGGTTGTATAGAATAAAGAAACAGTGTGCCGTGGCCCATGTGGCTCAGTTGGTTGAGCATTGTCCCATGTACCTAAAGGTCGCCAGTTTGATTTCTGGTCAGGGCCCATACTCAGGTATCGGTTCAATCCCTGGTCAGGGTGGGTGCAGGAGATAACAGATCGATGTTTCTCTTTCTCTCTCTCCCTCTCCCTTCCTCTCTCTATAAAATCAATAAAAACATTTAAAAAATAAATAAACAGCGCAAAAAGGAAATCAGGGCTGCGTAAGATTCCCTACACTTGTCAGAAAAGTGAAGCATTTTTCCAAGAGGTGAGATAATGTAGGCCTTCTAGAAGTGACAGGCAGGCAGGAAAGTACACAGTGGCCCACAGCCCAGTTGAGGGCAGTGAAGAGGAGCATGAGACACAGCTGCCAGATGGGCAACTCATTCGTAAGTGATTATTTGAAAAAAAAAATCTAGAGGGTAAAAAGAAGAGAGAGGTAAAACTGATGAGAGAGCAAAAATAAATTTGCTTCTCCATGGCCTTCAGTGTGGGGGTAAGAAGGATGGGGTCAAATAAGAAAGTCTAGGCCTTGCAAATGGATGCCCTTCTTGCCTCAACATCTAGTTATTCTGGGTCTCTAGAGTCACAGTGAAATTGAAAATTAGAAATCTAATGTAGGGTTTAACAGAATGCTAGCCTCACAACCAAATATTGGTCTTAGTAATATCATCACAGACACTCTCAACCACGACCTTTCCTTGCTCTTCCCCGACTCCTGTTCAAACTATAGCTATCCATCCTATGGCTTCCCATCTTATTTCTGAGGCCCTACTTCAATCATCTGAATTCCCTGTGAAGCTACAGTGAAGTTGCAAGCCTTTGTCTAACCACCAGATGGTGGTAAAGAACTTTATGAGGTTAATTCTGATATATTCTTTTAAACTTCACTGTTGACACTTGAGGTCAGATAATTCTTTTTTGTGGGAGACTGTCCTGTGCATAATGGGGAAAGGCCATCAGATTTTTCTTCCAGCAGATGAAACAATTTTATTTCACAATTGTCTTTAAAACGACAGACACAATGTTCTTCATATAAAAACATTAGTACAGATAACTGTATTTTCTAGAAAATGATTATACAGATGCTCACAAAGAAGAATGCATGCCATTAGATAGCTTCAGTAAAGTTGCTTGGAAAAAACTCACATTTGGACTGATTCCTAAAGCATACCATTCTACCACTGCATCTTTTGGTTCAAAGTATAGATTACTGTCCTCAGTACATGTTCCTGCATTCTTACACATTTGATAATACACGTATAGACTGGGGGATTATCACTTAATGCTCCATTGGTTTAGCAGCCTTTTCTGCAGGTTCATCAGCAGGCTCAGCAAGCTGTGCCTTTCTCTGTGACCTTTCTTCAAGGCCTTCCAGGAATGGAGACACATCATCATCATCATAAATCATAAACTCCAAGTCTTTACCAACAATTATAACGGAAACATCCCTTGTAGCTAGGTCCTGCTCTGCAGGAACTGTCTCTCTTAAAGCACACAGACCATACTTAACCAGTTCATTCAAATTGCACTCCATAAACTTAGACATATGTCTCTCCAAGTAAATATGAGCTGATTAAGAACAAGCTCCAATGAACATAGCTCTGCAGTCAAAATAGTTAGCATATAGGCAGCTTTGGAAAATATGAGGGCCCATATCATCAGAACCAGCAATAAGCAGCCCAACACTATATGGTCTTTGGTCATATCTTTGCTTTGGTATCTGGGTCTTGCTTCCAATTAGAGAAACAAGATGAGACATGGGAAGAGATCTATCAAATACAAATCTGGAATCTAAACACTCCTGGCACATAAAATTACATAACAGTATAGCGCCAGCAGTTAAGTCCCACAATTGAGATACCAATATGGTTGTTAATATGGAGAATTTTTTTCTGATGAGCTAAAAGTTCTGACTGTGCTCTCTGCAATGCAACCAACACTGCATGGGTTTTTTATTGCAGAACTGTGACTAAACCTTGGTTGACAGATTCCATTGCTTATTCAATTTGATGAATCCTGCCCTGAAAGCTCCAAACACTGACATCATTGTCATACTGGTTGCAAAACATGGTTCAGACATGGTCCTGGCTGTCATCTCCTGCAAACCTGCCAATCAAGAGCCCTGCCAAAACTACTGCTTGGCCATCTACAGGGAAGTCTGCACAATCAGATTTTGATGGAATTTTAAAAAAATCTTTGTTGTTGTTTTCTTTTTTTATTGAATTTATTGGGGTACAAGTTTCAAGTGTACAACTCAATAAAACATCATCTGCACAGTGCATGGTGTGCCCATCACTTTTAATAACATTTATTCATTGAAAAAAAAATTTTAATTGTGGAAAAACATACAAAAGGAAATTAAGAACACACAAAATCCCACCCCCAGATGAACTTCTGTGAACAGTTTCATGACAATACTTGCAGGCATATGGAACCATAGTTAAATATGTATAATTGTGCATATATAATAATGTATAGTATACATACTACCCTATAATCACCTTTCCATTCAAAAATTTCCTAAGGACAGCTTTTGAGACCAACAATATTGGTCTATTTTAATAATTTTAATACCTGCATAATATCCCTTTGTTTGTACTTAAACAGATCTCTACTGATTGGCAACCAGGTTCCTAAATTTTCACTATTATAAATTGTGTTGCAATTAACATCCTTGAACATATATCTTTCCACAGGCTAAGACTGACACTGTTTCACACTCAACATTCCTGTGTATCTAGAATTTTGCCAGGATCCAGAGCTTTACAAAGTGAATTAGACATAGATCTTCTTCCCAAGATATACACAGGCTGGCAGGAAAAAAATGAACAGAGAACAAAATAAAATATGGTAAGTGGCATGAAACGCAAGGGAGCCTATTAGCCAAAGATGAAGAGATTATAACTGATTGGGGGTCAGGGGTGGATTCACAGGCACAGGCCTAGGAAGAGTCAGTATAAAAATTAGTCTCTGCTCCTTTTTCTTCAAAGGGTTATTTATAAGAACCATTCATTTAAATGCCCATTTCCCTATTTCTCCTGCTCCCTGTGTAGGCCAAGGCCAGCCTTTCCTTCTTTATATAGCTTGTATTTATCATAGGGCTCATATGTACTGAATCTTGAGTAAGGAATGCTGAAAGGGGGTATTTATGGTAAACTTCCTGTCATGAGAGCATTCTCCTGAAAGGAAAGAAGGGAGAATCACATGGGAACAAGTGGGCTATGGATACAAGTTTAAATTCCCTCAAAACTTTCCAAACTCAAAGACAGACAAGGAAACAAGAAGAAATCTGAATGACCTTGCAGAAGGGCACAATAAAGTTCAGATGATGCAGAGAAATATTTTACTCACCTTATTTTAGTCTGGAATGTAATACTCCTCTCAAATGCCATTCACTAGTTAGCAGGAGGAAAAAATTAAAGCCTCAATCTTAAACTTAATTCAATCTGACAAGTTAAGTATGCTTTTAGGAAGTGTTTGGTCTCTACTGGAAAAAATAATGCTTAATTACTCAGAGAGCCTCTCCTTGAGAAAGGCTTTTCCTGTTGTGGCGTCTGCCACCTGCTGGTCTCCTCAGCACTCCTATTTCATACACATAATTGCTAAACATTCTGCAGGATACCACTGCTGAACTGACTAGTTAACTTGGGGTCTAGACTTTTGGCAGGGACAATGTTCCTGAGTTGCTGATACTATACCAAGCATTCCACTGCCTGCACAACCCCTGAGTTTATTGCCACATCCTCCATCCCAAAAGCTGGCCCAGCAGTCCACACTACTTGATGGTTGAGTCAACTCACTCTGCCTGTGGCAGCCCAATGGGTTTCTTGTTGTTGTTGTAAATCCTCACCTGACGATATTTTTTTCATTTATTTTTTTAGAGAGAGTGGAAAAGAGGGAGGGAGGGGGAAGGCGAAAGAGGGAGAGAGAAAGAAAGAGAAACTTCAATGTGAGAGATACATCAATTGGCTGCCTCCTGCATGCACCCTAACCAGATCAAATCTGCAACCCAGGTACACACCCTTGACCAGGAATCAAACCCATGACCTTTGGTGTGCAGGCAGACACTCTAACCACTGAGGCACACTGGCCAGGACCCAATGGGTTTTAATTGAGCACCCACAGCACACAAACACTCAGGGCATCTTTGTAAAGTTAAAACCCCAGAGCCTCCCTCTACCTGACCATGATGTGCTACATTTCTGTGACTGAGTCCTCAAAGTGAAACATGGCTAAATCCATTTTGAATATCAATAACTAATACAGTGATTCCTCGGTTTTCAAATGTAATCTGTTCTGGAAGAATATTCGAGTTCTGAAATGTTCAAAAACCAAGGTGTGGTTTCCCATAGAAAGTAATGCAAAATGGATTAATCTGTCCCAGACCTTTAAAATCAACCCCTAAAACAGCAATTTAACATTAATTTTACTACCTAATGATACCACAGATCCATAAAATGATACACAATGAAAGCAATAAACACAATATACTATACTGTAAAAGTAATAATAAGCAAATACAATGTAAAAACAGTACTGTAGATGATAAAAATGAAAATGTAATTTTTTCTTACCTGCAATAATAGTCATGGTTTGGATGGGGGGGCCCCTTCAATAATCACAATAAGTGACTGTTCTTCAGATGTTCTGTAGCCCTCTTCCATAATCACTGTAGGTGATTCCACTCCTGCCATTTCTTCCCTTGATTTTTTTACACCACTGACACCTGGTTCAGACTCACTGGATCTTTTCCTCACTAAAAATTTTTCAATTTTTCGATGTTTTAAAATTTGTCTAAAGTGAGACATAGCATTATCATTGACAGTGTTAGTGGCATGACTTATAGCAGCTTTATCAGGGTGATATTTTTCAACAAAAATTTGCACTTCAACCCATTTTGCACACATTTCTTTGATCAGTGCAATAGAAACACTTTCTCTTCCCTCCTCCTCCTAAGACAATTCCTCAGTTGCCACCTGCATCAGAATGTTTGAAGGTCTTCTGTGGTGAGTTCAGTCTTGTGGTCCTCCACTAACTCCTCTACATCATCACTACTGACTTCCAAGCCCGTGGGCTTTCCCAGAGACACAATATCCTCAATAATAGGAGCATCCTCTCCAACATCCTCAAGTACATGTTCAGGGGCAGCTTCTGGCCACAATTTCTTCCATGCTGACTTCATTGTTCTGTGAGACATATCCCTCTGTGCTTTGTCTATGAGATGTAAGCAATGTAGGATATTGAAATGATTCTTCCAGAACTCTCTGAGGGTTAGCTCTGTGTCAGAGGTCACCTCAAAGCACCTTTGGAACAGTGCTTTGGTGTAAAGCTTCTTTTTTTAAAAAAAAAATATATATCTTTATTGATTTCATAGAGAGGAAAGGAGAGGGGAAGAGAGAGACAGAAACATCAATGATGAGAGAGTCATTGATCAAGCCCACAACTGGGCATGTGCCCTGACCAGGAATTGAACCCCGATCGCCTGGATCCTAGGTCGGTACTCAACCGCTGAGCCATGCCCGGCCGGGCTCCTCTTAAACTTTTCAAACCACCTTCTACTTGCCTTGAAAATATCACTCTCAGCACTTGTTCTACGGATGTTTTTGATGAGGTCAGCATGCAAATGTAAAGCTTTTTCACAAATCATGTTCTCAGAAACGCTGTCACCGCCGACTGTTTTTCATTTATCCATACAAAAAGCAATTTTTCCATTTCTTCAATTGCCTGTGTTCTTTGTCTTGTATTTTAACACCTCTTGCAACACTGGCTCCTTTAATGGCTTCTTTATTTTTTAGGATGGTACAAATTGTAGATTTGGCCATACCAAACTGCATTGCCAGATCACATACACAGACACCACTTTCATGTTTGGAAATAATTTCCTTCTTCACCTCTATTGTTCTGTTAGTGATTCCCTTGGTTTTGCAGCTTTTATCCATTTCTCACAGCAAGGGGTGATTGGCAGAGGACTCCTGAGATGACATGAACACAGATTGATTGCACACAGTCACAAAAACAAATCGGTTGCAAGAGTGCTCCTAAGATGAGATGAGCACAGACTGATTGTACACAATAACCAAATAAGCCCAAATATCACCTCCATGTTGCGCGGGTGCTCAGGACTCAACAGCCGGTAGCTAGGCCTCAGGATCTTGCACTCAGTGGAAGCTGCATGCCACGTTCGATTTCCTAGGCATGTTCGAAAACCAAAGCATTTACTTCCAGGTTGACAGTGTTTGTAAACCGAAATGTTCGTCAATGGAGAAGTTGGAAAACCAAGGTACCACTGTATTACCTCTGCCTTATTTCTTTATACATTTCCTTTATAAAGAATTTTAATCTCCCTCTTGACAAATAATGCCTCTCATGGACTAAGGAAAAGCCCTAACCACGCCATCTTCTGCCACATCAACATCCCCAATCTTGTTGTAGTCTGATGACTAAAAAGACTGCTCTTTCCACTTACCTCCAGACCTTTTAGCCTGGGGTGTTAGCAAGTTTGAAGATTAGAGGGAGACAAACTGGAAGAAAACTGTCTGGTCACAGCACATCATACTGGGCTGGAATTCTCACAGAAACATCCTTATTTGCTTCTAAAATCTTGTCATCATAATTAAGAATCAGATATTTTGGAAGCTTGACCATTCATTCAATACACATTCACAGAGCACCTATTATGTGCAATGCACTCTGACAAATACATTGTGAAACCCACTGTTAGAGTCCTATTGCTGCTGTAACAAATTACCATAGACTTGGTGATTTAAAACAACAGATTAATCGTCTTACATTTCTGGAGGTGTTAATTTAGTCTTATACTGATAAATAATAATTTTAATATTTCTGTCACCATATTTTAATACCATTAGCAAGCAAATGAGTGGAAACGCTATACCTAAGTCCAAAATATTTTAATACCATTAGCAAGCAAATGAGTGGAAACGCTATACCTAAGTCCAAAATTGGGTCTTATAGGGCTAAACACAAATTATTCCCAGGGCTGCATTCCTTCTGCAGGCTCTAAGGGAAGGGAAGTCTACTTCTTTGCCTTTTCCTCCCAAGGGGGAGAATAAACAATTGTTGTAAGTAAAGGTGAAATCATCAAGGGTCACACACACAAAAATAAATCAGATTTATCTTTGTTACTAATTTGTAGTGAAATATTTAGAAAAAAAAGCACAGCACTAGGTTGGAGGTGAAGGAGAGGGAGAGGAAATGGGATATATGAGTCAGAGTCCTTCTCTGACCTTGAAAGACCTTGTAATCTCAGCAGCAGGCAGCTCATCTCACTAATAATACTAGGAAATGAAGCAAGGAGGGGAAAGAACACCATATAAAGAACTTAAGCCAAGTTGGAAATAGCTAGTCATCATTTCTAGAGGGAAACATCACCATATAGGGTTATGCTGATTTCTATCCAAACTCCATGTCCTTCTACAGCCCTGGACCACCTCAACTTTAGTTGCATATAGATCAGGAACTTATTTTCCTAAATTTAACTGCTTACAAGGTTTTTTGTTTCCATTTGGGATATGTTTGATTTATTGTTATCTTCACTATCCTAGTGATGATTCTAACTGTGGAAAACTCATTTTAACCAAGCCTAATATGATCACAATTCCATCTGATACCAGAGACAGGCTCTGTCTCTGGCTAGTCCTCCCCCAGAACATTGGCTCCATAGAAGTTTCAAGATGTTGACCTGAGAGTAAAAATAAATATCAAGAAAGAGACAGTCCCTATACTTCTAGACGGTCATGATTCTCAGGACAGAACCAAAAGTTGACCTCAGGTCCAACTGACAATTGCTTCCCTGACTGAACATTTGTTGAGCTCCCTGTACTGGCTCCCAGGTCACTGCTTCATGGCGGCTTCAGCAGAACAAGATGCAGTCATTCAGGGTAAAGGAAAAAGTTTGTTTCTCTACTTACAACACTCTGGCACCAAACATATGTGTTTTCCACACCAAGCAATTCTCCAGTTCTCTGTTACACCAACTGGATGTCCTGCAATTCAATTCTAACACTAACTACCTGGAGTTAGCCCTACCCTATAGGTCAGGGGCTCAATCCAAAGAAGCTAATTGCAAGTCCCAAGGTGTCACCTGTACTTCTAACCAACCAGCTACATATTTGAGATTCTCATGATCCTCTCTTCAAGTATAATAATTTGCTAAAACAGCAGGAAAGTGATTTACTTACTATTACTGGTTTATATAAAGGATACAATTCAAAAAAAGCTAAATGGAAGAGCTGCATAGGGCAAGGTATATAGGAAGGGCTGCAAAGTTTCCATGCACTCTCTGAGCATGCTGAACCTCCCAGTACCTCAATGTGTTCATCAACCCAGAAACTTTCCAAAACCTGCTGCTTAGGCTTTTTATGGAAGCATGATTGATTAAATTACTGGTCATTGGTGATTATGTTAATCTCTAACCTCTCCCAAAAAGTGGGGGTAGGAGAGTGCTGACAACTCCAACCCTCTAACCACTCTAATCACATGGCTAGTTCCTCTGGTGACCAGCGCTAATCCCCCAAGAGTTACCTCATTAGCATAATCTCAGGTATGGTTGAAATGGACTTTTCATGAATAACAAAAAATGCTCCTTTATCCCTATTACTGAGGAAATTCCAAGGGTTTTAGGAGTTCTGTGCCAGGAACCAGAATGTAAGAACAAATAGACATTGTTGATGATATCACACATCACACAGGGGTTCTCTATAGTAGTGTGGACAGGTGTCCAACTCATTTCTCCCAGCAGAAGCTATGAAATTTTAGGTACATTATTCTACAGGTGGGATCTTTCTTCTTCATATGCCTCCCAGAACACTGCTTGGGACCGCTTTCCTCACCTCTGCCACAACTATAGTCACTACCAGCACCTCCTCAGAAGCTCAATCTAGACTCTAGTCAGGTTTACTCCAAGTCTTGACTCACCCAGAGTCATCAAATCCATCTGAGTATCTTCCCTGGGGGCTCCGCTGGACACTCAGAGCAATAGGATATCAAGGGTAGGAAGCTAAGAGCAGTCAGCCCTGATGCAAACCTAAGTAGGTGAATCATCTGTAAGGAATTTAAAAAGAGTAATAAAACTAACTAAAAGTCAATCTGATTCTTATCGACAGCCTTGCACAACAATGCTAAGAGTGTTAGTGATACAATAACTCTCACACAAAAATCTTCTGTTGGTCTAAGTTCTAAAAAAATTGCTGTGTTTTGTGTTGAGTAACCTACATATGTAGGCTTCAAATTATCACTTTTTAAAACTAATCCACTAAAATAATTTCACTCTACATGGAAGTTAATTTCCAGAATTATCAGTTACACAGTTAAATTCAGCCACATACAGTACTTTCACAGTAAATTCTTAAGAATTTACAATCTTTCAAACTCACTTCAGGTACATTTTCTGACTCCAACCCTTGTGAGAGAACACAGCCCTGCCATTACAGTTAGCAAACTTAAACAATCTTAGTTGTATGAGACTTTTCCTTCCTGACTTTTCTTTTCTTAGTAAGGTGAAGTTTTAAATGAGGTCAATCAGACACAATAATATTGGCAATCAGCCAAAATTAGCTTTGAAAAACATATAGTAAAACAACAAGGTTTAAACTTGTTCCTTGAACACAAAAAAAATCCTGGAGAAATCCACTAACTATGCAAAATGTAAAGAAATTGACATACAAAAAAGATTCAGATTTTGAAGACTTCCGGAGGGGACAAGAGATGATGGTCTTAGATGGCCAAAAATAAAGGAAGAAAGGACAATCTGTAGTCCTATACATTTTCACCAAGACAACATTCCTTCTGAAGCAATGGCTCAAATAATGTCAGTGGCAATGTTCACTGACTCCAACTTTCACAAAAGGTCTTCAGAAATGTTTACCAATAGATAGTTATGGTGAATTTTTAATTGTGGATATCACTGAAAGCTGCAAGATTTGATACCAAAGAAATAAGACATGGTATTGTAGTTTCTGGAATTTATTCTGAAGTGCGATTTGCATAAATTTCTACCAAAATATCCATGTTTCCTAATTATTTGTTATCTGTGCTTCAAACAAAAGGAACTTTCAAAATTAACAAGAAGTGTTCTCTAGTCACCTGTGAGTGAAGGCAGAGTGACAAGTTCTAAGTATACTAATAAACATGAATATGTGAAGACAGGTGCATAACTTTCCTAGTGCTTCTGTAACAAAGTGCCACAACTGGGCAGCATAAAACAAATGACATGTATTGTCTCATAGCTCCAATGTGCTGGCTGAGTCCTACATCCTTTGAAGGATCTAGTAAAAAATTTGTTCCATGCTTTTCTCTTAGGTTCCAGCGTTTGCCAGGAATCTTTGAGGATCCTTGGCTTGCAACTGCCTAACTCAGATTTCTGCCTTCTGGTTCACCTGTGTTCCTTCCAGTGTGTCTGTCTTCACAAGGTTGTCTTCACTTAGTGTGTCCTTTCTCCATCTCCATTCTTTTTATAAGGACACCAGTCATGTGGACTAGACACCCACCCTACTCCAGGAAGACCCACCTTATCTTAACTAATTGCATGTGCAATGACCCTACTTCCAAATGAGGCCACATTCTGAGGTACCGGAGGGGAGCTGGAGGAGGGTGGGGGATGTTAGGACTTAACACATCCTTTGCAGGATGTGTGGGGGACCACAATTCAACCCATAACAAGGAGCAATTTTTAAATACTCATTTCAAACTTGCAGACATTAAGGCTCCAAAACAGAAACCATAATGTTATTGTATGTCACTTTAACACATAAATGCGACGTATGTTTTCTCCCTTTAAAAAAAAAAAAAATACACTGATGTAATATAAATGTATGAATCCATTACTTTTCCTTTTAGTGCTGTTTTTTTTTTTTTAACTAGAATGTACTTACCTCAACAAAAGAAAGTTTTCACTATCTGTGTTTCTTAACTGAACATCATTGCTATTCCTTTCATTTCACCATTACTGCTTAAAATAATTTTTGTCAAAAATGACGCCCCGGGCCTATCAGACGCGCCCGCTCGCCACGGTCCAGGGCGGGGCCGGGCCGCCAGCACCCGAGCGCGACCCCGCCGGGCGCCTCAGATACTCCCTTTCCCAGCAGGCTCCGCGGCGGAGCTGTCATCGCTCCACAGGCCGGAAGACGCTGAGGCAGCGCAGGAGGACCCCGACGGCCGGCTCATCCCTCACTAGGGGGCGCCCGGTTCCCCGACCGACTGGAGCGTTCGCGGCGCTTGAAGCACGCCCAGCTCGCCGCCTCTCGAAGAGGTCAACCCTTCTCGCCTTCCCCAGGTTGCCAGCGAGGCAGGCCCTGACTTAGCTACAACGCATGCGCAAACACGTCCACCACGCACTTAACCACAGCGCATGCGTCGTCTTAAACCCGCCTCTCGGCACTGTTTCCTCCCGGAGTTTCCACTTCCGGCTCCGAGGGCTTGGGGACTAACCGGGAACATGCGGCTCTCGGTAGCTACCGCCATCTCCCATGGCCGAGTATTCCGCCGCCTGGGACTTGGTCCCGAGTCCCGCATCCACCTGTTGCGGAACTTGCTCACGGGACTAGTGCGACACGAACGCATCGAGGCGCCGTGGGCGCGTGTGGACGAGATGAGGGGCTACGCCGAGAAGGTCAGGGGCGGGTCGTCCCGCTCTGGTCCACCGCGCGGGTCTGGCCTGAAGGGGTGGGTGTGGCTGGATTTGGGGAGGGAATGGGACCGCCCTGGTAAGCCCTGCCCCCGAAATCTGAAGCCTACGGGATGCTGAGCTGAGCCAACTCCTCAGGCCCCTCGAACGGAAGACCGGTTAAGGGCTGCGGGCTTAGGGGTGTTCCCAGTTATTGAGAAGTTTAGCTAGTGGAGTGAGTGGGCTGCAGTTCAGCATTAGAGGAGTAAGATTGGCACCTCGTTTCTTGGTCGGATTGGATCAGTGATGCCCTGTCCTCACAGCTCATCGACTATGGGAAGCTGGGAGACACCAACCAACGAGCCATGCGCGTGGCAGACTTTTGGCTCACAGTAAGTGCATCCTGCCTGCCACCCAAATCTCGTCTTTTGTTTTCTGAGCAGGACGGAGTTGTCAGAGAAAGGGGACTGGACCGAATTAAGCTAAGGCACTCACTTGTGGGCACATGCTGCGAAGCAAATCAGAAACCTGTGCCTTGAATTCGATGTAAATCTAAATCTGCATATCTGCATGTAACTGACTCTGTGTAACTGTGACTGCCACATTGAGGGGAGAGGGAGGGGTTTGGAGTCTGGGGGTGGTGTTTGGAGAGTGCTGAAAGCTAAATGTCTCTGCAGTGGTGCCTGACTGCTCTCTTCTGGATAACTCTTCCCCCTCTAGGAGAAAGACTTGATCCCAAAGCTGTTTCAAGTACTGGCCCCTCGGTACCAAGGTCAGAATGGGGGCTACACGAGAATGCTGCAGATACCAAATCGGAATAAGCAGGATCGGGCTAAGATGGCAGTGATTGAGTATAAAGGGAACTGCCTGCCACCCCTGCCCGTGCCTCGCAGAGACAGCAACCTTACACTCCTCAACCAGCTACTTGTGGGGCTGCGGCAGGACCAGGAAGCAAGCATCTGCAGTTCCCACACACCTCAAATTCCAAGGATTTAACTGGAGCCAAAGGGTGTGTAGCCCATGATCATAGGCCTTTGGATCTCTTCATCTTTAAGAAGAACTGGAGCTAGAGTTGTGAAATGGACAGCCTTAATGGAGCCCAGAACTGTCTGGGGAGGTAGATAACCCTCTTTTTGCATAATAGGTAAAATTCCTTGTATGAATATATGTAAACAGGTGTGTGTTTTTTCTCTCCTTTGGGATTTCTGAGACCAAGAACTATCCAAGTGCTCTGTCTGCATGGGATAGTAAATCCACAGCATATATATCTGGCTCTTAAATCCAGGTTTTATTGGGTTAGCGCAGTTTTGTTTTTCTTAATGTTGGTTTATATGAGGCATGTACCCTGTAATTCTAAACTGCCCCCCAAAGGTGATTGAGTTATGACATCTAGCATAGAAACTGAGCCTCTGGGACTTCTTAGGGAAAAATTACTTCCTGACAAGGGTCAGAGAGTGAACATCTAGAAGTGAAATTTCCGTAAGAGCCTGGTACTCTGAGAACCTTCAAGGAACACTACAACCATTCCTCTGTTTCTAGGCAGGATCACATATTACCCTCATGTGCTCCCCTCAAGCCCTGAATGGGCCTCAAAGGAGAGGATCTGAGGACTCAGATGTATTACTATCCTGGCCAAAGGAGTACAAGAATTGAGCAGAGGATATTGGACTCCAGGATACGCTCCCTTCCCTTGGGGTGGAAGGGAGGTGGGAAGGGAGAGTTAAGGACAGGGTTGAAGTGGGAGGAGGATCCGGAAGTTCAAACTGCTGGGAATTTCCTGAAAATTTTTTATTGTCAAATTTGGGCCTCTCTGGGAACTCAAAGAGGAAATCTGGCTTCACAATGGCCAGGGCATATGAGAAGTAGGAAGCTCCTTTATATCCACAAATTACTATGAAGCCATACTTGGCCGAGTCAGGCTGCCCATCCCACAGAGGTTTGACTAGGGTGGTAGTCATGGGAAGACTTGGTGCCATCATCCCAGCCTAAGTGCTTGGTAGCAGGACCTGATGTTCTCATATCCCCAAGAGGGTATAAAGAAAACATTATCTTAGGCTGGACCTACAGAATGTATTGGGCCCACTAAACCCACCCATTGTCTGAGATAATAAGGGTGAAGGTGAAGATGTCACTGATCTAGCAGGTAGACATAGCTTCAGTGACAGCTATTGTGCTATTTCACTGCAGCTTCTCTAGTCTGACACATCTACTCCCAATAGGGTTCTCCATCTCCCTCTGCTCCAATTTGTCCAAACCTTATTACCAGAAAACTCTTTCTGACATATTTCAAGTGACATACGAGACACTCAAAGCATTTATTAAATAAACCTGCAACTATGAATTCTTCTGCCCAAAAATTCATCCCCTTCCTGTCTTTTTGGCTTGAACATTCACCTCAGCTAGATAACTTGGAGCCATTCCTGACCTCTAGAGAAAGCACTTTTCTTAATATTAAAACCACATCTTTAAGTATTATTGGTAATAGGTAGATTGTGGCTGGCTGTAAGCTTTTTCTCTTAGTCCCAGAAATATACCCCCCTTTGGAGCTTTCAGCAGTTCCCTAAGAGCTTATTAAGCATCTGCTAGTACCCATCATCCATTTAGGCACTAGGGATACAGTCTTTATCAAGTGTTTGCCATGTGTCAGGCCCTGGGCTAGATACTGGAGATACAGAGTTGAGAAGAAACAACCTGTCCCTTCAAGGAGTTTACAATCTAATGGCCCACAACCAATGCCACAGTGGTGTCAAAGGACATTTCATTCCCTTTAATATTTTGGCCTAAATAAGAGTGCATGAATCCTAAAACATTTACAAAAGGCTCAGGGACGACACAAGGGACATAACACTATCAACTTTACTAATCTGGCCTGTAAATGATAACTTTTTACCCCACTTGTTGGAATTTGCCCTCAGTTCCATCCAGCCACCTCTTAAAGAAATTTCAGACCCTCAAGAGAGGTACCCGGATGCATTTTGGAATCTCTATACTCAGAGGTTCTTGGGCTCCAGTTTTTTACTGCAAGGTTGGGTTATGCCCACTCCCTTCAGAAATTAATGAACTCTAGCCTCAGCAGATCAATGACACAGTATAAACCCAGTATCCAGACAGACAACTACAAAAGCCAGGACTGTTTCCTTGCACTCATCTACAGTCAAATTCACTAGTCACATGGAGTTTATTTCCATAATGTTTCTGAAATCTGCACTCAGCTCTCTCCCCAGTCTGACATCTGAGACATCTCTCCTGGATTACTGCAATAGCCTCCCTCCACACTGCAGCCAGTGATAGAAATCTGGTATCTTAAGTCTTTGCTTAATATTCAGTAGCTCCTCCTTTCCTATAGGAAGAGTCCAGCTCCCTTACGATGACTCCCCTCAGTGAATAGGCGTACAGTCACTATTCGAGCTGCATCCCCATTCCCTCTATTTTTATGTGCCAGAAGCATGGAAGTCCTTATTTTGACTTTCTCTATGAATAGCTCCCCTTACCACCTTTTGTTGATGCAGTCTCTACCACCCAGAAAGCCTTCCTTTTTACCTACCTAGCTGTACACAAACTTGGCATCTCCTGGGTGGCTCCTCTCACCATCCACACACCTAAATTCATTACTTTATGAACCTAGGTGCACTACAGTGTTTCCATAATCCACTAAACTTACCACATTGTATTACCATTCCCTACAGTGGGTTGGTTCCCAAACATCCATCTCAGATCACTGTAAAGCAATCATGGTACGTTCAGTGATGGACAGGCCTAAACTAATTTTTGTTGAACCTTTAGTGTCTCTTAAAAATTTTTTTAATGTGATCCACAAATCAAAAAGCATTTTACCTCAGGACACAATATTAACATACATATATAATTGAAACAAAGTCATCACAAAATATTTACCTTCACAAATGTGCACACTAATATTTCTTTTCTTTCCTAGTCGACTTTTTAAAAACACTGGTCCCAATTCAGTAAATTGACTTTACAGCTCACTAATGGATTACAGCCTTTTCTGAAAAACACTGTTCTCAACCAGCACTAATTATAGTGACTCATCATTGCCTTTTTGGATAAAATGCAGGCTTGTATCCTGACACCAAGGCTTCCATGGCTAGGTCTCAGCTACTTCTCAGCCTCATCTCCTACCATTATCTGCTTCCACCCTTCATAGGAAACTACTTGTTATGTTCTGAACACATACTGTTGTGTATGATGTTACCTCTACTATAATGCTTGGTCTGTTTTAATTTACCTCCTAGCTGTTCACCCTCTGCTCAGAAGTCGCTTTTTTGAGGCCTTCTCCAACTTCCACTTCACCCTCCAAATGTGGCAAGGTCCCTTCCTGTGAGCAGCTAGGGTCCTCAGATCATACACCTATCAAAGCTTTCCTCATACTGTATCACCAATGCCTATCTGCTTGACTGATATCCTTCCCTCAACTGAGCTGAAGCCAGAAACTGGGACTCATTCTTCTGGATAACTCTATTCCTACTAAAGGACCGGAATCATAATAGCTCAGTATAAGTTTATTCAATGATGAAGAGTAAGCTGCATGTTGTTTGTGACATATTCAGCTCTCAGGCTGAGCCTTACAAAACAATAAACGGTGCTGTGTGCAGGGACAGTGCTAAGCTACACTGCTGTGTATTCCAAGGCTAAAGAAATGGGCTGCTTCCTCTCCAGGGGCTGAAGTGCTCGTAATGACCGTCAAGAATGTAAGCGTGTATCTAATTCATTTCCCACACGTTTCATGTTCCTGTTTTATGAAATCTTTCTCACCAGCCTACAGGCAGAAAATACCTGTACATTTTCCAAGACAGCCAAAAGCTGAAATGATGCGTCTTTCATGAAGTATTCACTGAATTCCCCGAGCAAAGTTACGCACTTCACCAGTGGTCCAGTTTCACACTGTACATCCTGCACTGCGGCACAGCACAATTACATTGTTAGGCACCCTTCACTAGACAGTGAGCTCCTTGAGCTTAAGCAATGTATCTAATTCACTCCCGTGCCACCCAGTAGAGAGCGTGGGACAGAATAGGCTTCTCAAAAAATCCATTGGCTGACAATGCACTGAACAAAGTTCTCAGCCTAGCTTGGTATTCAAAGCTCACTAACTCCTCTCCTCCCCGGTTTCCTCTTACTTCATCTGAAAGAGAACTTCCTGCAGTGCTGACTTCCCATTGCTCACCACTGGATAGCATCTGCACCCTGAAGGCTTCCCCCTCCATGCCTTCAAATACAGGGACATATCGTAATTCATGTCTCTAACTCTCAGGTATGAACGTGGTAGTTATACTTGGGATTCTCTAATAATAACAATGGTCTGTGTGCCTATATTTTGAGGAAAGGAGTTTAAACTGTTCTGGCATTTTGCATTGTGTTCCACAATATAAAAGTAGTGTTTTCAGTTCTTAAAACTTAGATATTGTACATTGCACACACACACACACACACACACACACCAAAAAAAAACTTCTGGCAAAACTGATGCTCTAGGAAGATGAGCCTCATTCACGCTGTGGCTCACAGATACCTTGGCACTCACACCACGGCGTAGCCCAGCATGGGGAGCACAGCATTAAAGCTCTGCAGAATAAAAAACAACAGCACAATTATCTCAGACACAGAGAAGTAATTTGGCCAAATCTAACAAATTTCCTCATTAAAACACTCAATAACCTAGGAATAATGGGAATTTCTCAACATAATAAAAGGCATGTATGATAAAACCCATGGCTAGAATCATACTTTGTATTAAAAGACTGTATGCTTTCTCTCTAAAATCAGGAACAGAACCAGGAAGTCCATTCTTGCTACTTCCATTCAACATTGTATTTGAGGTTCTACCAGGGCAGTTAAACAAGAAAAAGAAAGACAAGACAGTTATATTGGAAAGGAAAATGTAAAACTGTCTCTATTTGTAGATGACATGATCTTGTATATAGAAAATCCAAAGGAATCCACCCAAAAAACTATTAAAACTAACAAAGGAATTCAGCAAGGTTACAGGATATAAGATAAATATCCAAAAATTAATTTTATACAAAAATCAATTGCATTTATACACCCTAGCAAGAAACAATCCAAAAATGAAATTAATAAAATTCCATTTCCAATATCAAAAAGAACAAAATGCATAGGAATAAGTTTAACAAAAACAATACAAGATTTATACACTGAAAACTACTCAACATTATTGAGGGAAATATTTTAATGCCAAAATAGATGTAAGTATATCACATGTTCGAGGATTGGAAGACTTAATATTATTAAGATGGAAGTCCTCCCGCAAGTGCTTTACAAATTCAACATTATTTATCAAAAAATGGCTGCCTTTTTTTTTTTTTTTCCAGAAATTACCCAACCAAAAGTATAATGCATATGGAAATTACAGGGACCCAGAACTGCCTAAATAACCTTGAAAAAAGGAGGACAAAGTTTGAAAACTCATACTTCCCAATTTTAAATCTTCTACAAAGTAATCAAGACTGTATGGTATTGGCATAAATAAGGATAGACATATAGGACAATAGAATATAATTGACAGTTCAGAAATAAACTGTAACATTTATGGTTAATTGTATTTTTGACAATATGCAAAAAAATTAAATAGGGAAAGACCAGTCTTTTTGACAAATGATGCTAGGACTAGATATCCACATGTAAAAGAATAGGTTTGGACCCCTACCTCACACCACATACAAAAATTAACTCAAATGTATTATAGATCTAAATCTAAGAGCTAAAACTATGAAACTCTTATAAGAAAACATAGCAGTAAATCTTGACCTTGAATTAGACAATGATTTCTTAGATATGATGCCAAAAGCACAAGCAACAAAAGAAAAATTAGATAGACTATATCAAAATGAAAAACTTTCATGATTCAAAGCACATCAAGAAAATTAAAAAGACAATTGATAGAATGGGAGAAAAGCAGCTAGTTACCTACAAGAGAGCTCCCATAAGGCTGTCCGATGACTTCTCAACAGAAACTTTGCAGACCAGTAGGGATTGGCAAGAAATATTCAGTGATGAAAAGCAAGGAGCTACAACCAAGATTACTCTACCCAGCAAAGCTATCATAAAATCAAAGGACATATAAAGCACTTCCCAGACCAAAAAAAGCTAAAGGAGTTCGTCACCACCAAACCAGTGTTACAAGAAACATTAAAGGGTCTTCTTTAAGAATAATAATTTAAAACAAAGATAAAAAATACAAATAATAAAATGGCAATAAATACATATCTGTCAACAACTACTTTAAATGCAAATTGATTAAATGATCCAATCAAGAGACATAACAAAACTATACCATTAAATACGCTGTTTACAAGAGACCCACTTCAGATCAAAAGATACACACAGACGTAAAGAGATGGAAAAATACATCCATGAAAATGAAAACAAACAAACAAAAAGCTGGAGTAGCAATACTTATATCAGACAAAATAGACTTCAAATCAGGCTGTAACAAGAGACATAGAAGGGCCCAGCAACTCCATTTCTGAATTTTTATCTGAAGAAATCCAAAATGCTAAATTAAAGGCATATACATCCATATTTTTATTGCAGCATTATTTATGATAGCCAAGATATGGAATCAACCTAAGTGTCCATCAGTAGATGAATGGATAAAGAAGAGGTGCATATATACAATGGAATATGACTCAGCCATAAAAAAGAATGAAATCTTGCCATCTGCAACAAGATGGATAAACCTAGAGGGTATTATGCTAAATGGAATAAGTCAGACAGAAAAAGACAAATTCCAATTGATTTCACTTATATTGAAATCTCAAAAACAAAACAATGAACGAGCAGAACAGACACAGACCGACAAACACAGAGAACATTTTGATGGTTGCCAGAGGGAAGAGGCGTTGGAGGGATGGGTAAAAAAGGTAAAGGGATTTAGGACTACAAGTTGGTAGTTACAGAATAGTCATAGAAATGTAAAGTACAGCATAGGAAATATATTCAATAATATGGTAATAACTATATATGGTATCAAGTGTATACTAGATTTATTAGGGTGACCACTTTGTAAGTTATATAAATATCTAATCATGGGGGTTGTACAGCTGAAACTAATTTAATGTTGTACATAAACTGTCAATTTAAACATTAAAAAATAAATAAATGAACAATTACAAATGTTGGTGAAGATGTGGAGAAATTGGAGCCTTCATATGCTCCTAGTGGAAATGTAAATTGGTGCAGCAGATGTAGAAGAGCTTGGCAACATCCCCTCAAATATTTCCTCAAAAAAATAAACTTAGAACTAAATATGTACCATACTAGCAGTTCCACACCTAGGTATATACCCAAAAGAATGGAAAAGATATGCCCACACAGAAACTTGTATACAAAGATTCATAGCAGCATTATTCATAATAGCCAAAAAGTGGGGGGAAATCTAAATGTCCATCAACTGATGAATGAATAAAGAAAACATGATATAGACATACAATGGAATATTATCCATCATTAAAAAGGAATAAAGTACTGATACATACCACAACATAAATGAACCTCAAAGCATGGTAAGTGTAAAAAGCCAGACACAAAAAATCACATATAAAATATTCAGAATAAGCAAATCCATGAAGACAGAAAGTAGATTATTGGTTGCCAGGGTCTGAGAGTAGGATGGAATGGAGAGTAATTGCTACTGGATGTGGGGTTTCTTTATGGGCAATGAAGATATTCTAAAATCTCATTGTGCTAATGGATATACAACTTTGTGAATGTACTAAAAACAACTGTAAATTATATATTTTTAAAGGATGGACTTTATGGTATATAAATTGTATCTCAATAAAACTGTTAAAGAAATAAAAAAATAAAATCAAAGTGACTATATTTAGAAGTAGTAACAACTATATAATCAAGGATAAGAATAAGCATAGCTCTTCCTAAAGTGTTCTTCCTATTGTGATATGAATGGGCCAGCAGAAATTTTATAAATGTTTCTTACATGTCACTATGGCACGGGGCCTATTTATCAGTCTTGGCAACATCTAAGAACAATTATCTTGAACTAATGGGTTAATAATAGACTTTATATAATTAATTCTGTCATTTATTGTAGTAACTGTTAATAGCATTTACCAACCAGCATGGAAATACAGTCTGGCCATATTTCAGTCTCCACCTATGTATCTATTAAAATGACAAATGCAAAAAAAAAAAAAAAAAGATAAAGAAAGGCAAATTATTGGATTGAAAAATGTTTTGGAAAAGAAAAATCCCCCTCCCCAGTGGTTGTTTATAAAATTTTTGACATTTGAGTCATTGCACAACACTTGTGGAGCAAAATACACAAGAAATTCTCATTCCCAAAAGTCATAGATTCAAAGCAAGGAAAAACTTAGAATACACTGAACTTTGGCCAACAACGGCAAAATAACTTCACTGAAACAGCTACAAATAAATTAAAACTAAAACTAAGCTAAACTAAACTTCAAATTAGTCAGCTGATACTTTATAGAAACCTTCACAAGTAGCTAAAATCCACCCAACCATGCAAATTGTTGTAAACTTTACACATAACTAAAAGAAACAAAATTTTGGTAAATTGACAGAATTGGTGAATTTCAGCAAATTGATCACTGCACACTGAAATTCAGAAAACTGTTCTTCTCATCCCAGAGGATGGGAGTCTTCACATTTAAGCCTCTCCATCTGTTCTAGATCCCATCACCTCTGCTGTCTCTGGCTCTTGCTGCTGGAGACAATCTGGAGTGTCCTTTTTTCTTTCCTAGAGTCTCTACAGGGAACGGAAGTCCTGCAGAGCCTGGAAAACATACTAACTCTTGGAAGATCCCAATTCAAATAGTGCTGGACTCTGGCCATTTCTTAATAGTCCTGCTGCCCTTCTCCAGCGCTGGGCTGTACTGAAGGGCTCTAATGACTTGTGGCTTCTCACGAGCATTTGAAAGGGGGACTATGGCTTGGAGCAATCTGAAACCAGGCGCTGTTGCTTCCAGTGCTGCCTCCTGCACTAAGAAGGAACAAATGAAACACAGAGCCAGCAAGAATTGTCAGCCTCCCATCCTGTCATCCACGATCAGTGTTCACAAGGCAGCCCTTTGGGTCACCTTTCCTTTCCCATTTGGTCAGTGCCCGCACTGATCTGACCTTCCTTGCCCCTAGTTACTTCGCTCTTCCACCGCTTCCCTGTTTTAGCTCTTCCCATTGTGGATTCACCTCCCCGTCTTTCCTGTTCTGAAACCTCTATTTCATGGTGAAAAAACCCTAAACTCTCAACCCCTTTATATACCTCCCGGCCTTCACTTCCTCCTCAGTGCTGTCATGAAATGACCTCCCCTCTTTTTCATCACTTAATTTAGTGTAGCTGGGCCTATATCCTTGTTCTCTCACCGGCATCCTCAGCTCCATGGTCCTTTAGGCCTATGAGCCCACCAGCCGTCATTTCTCTCAACAGTGTCTCCAATTCTTCAACACTTTCCTCAAGATCCCTAACACATTTCCTCCATCTGCCCCATTTTTCACAAAATCTCAACTCCTCCCCAGAGAGAGTGAACCACCAGGTATGGAAGCATCAAACGCCTGCCCTGTCCACCTTCCTCCCACATTTGCCTTCATAGCCCCCTCACACATACACTGATCTGCATCCTCACCCACCTTCCCTATCAGTCTCGAAGGAGGTAGTGCCTCTCTTCTGTTAAAGATCAATCCCTTCTCATAGTCCTGGTTGTCTTCAGTCCCTCCTCCCTCCTCCGGGCCCTTGCTCCGCTAGCCATTGCCTGCCCATTAGCTCCTTAGCTGTGGTGTTAAACCGTGTCCTGCTGCTTTCCTGCAGCAACTCTCCCCAATCCTTCCACTCCCGACTCCTCCCCCCAGGCCCCTGTTACCTACCTTCTCTCTCTTTTCTTACGACACTCACTTAGTAGTGGCCCTTTACTCTGCTGTCTCCCTAACATTCTTTCTTAATTCTGAAGTAGCCCTTTCACGTCAGTCATTCATGTAACAAATATTGATTGAACATCACCTATGAGCAGGCACAGCACGTATGTGCTACAGTGGTGAACAAAACAAGCTTACTGTTTAGAGGAGCACATAGACATTTAATCAAATACACACATGCCAGAAACTTGCAACTGTGACAACTGCCACAAAAGAGAAGTACTAGGCACTATGAGAACCTATCACGTGGGGATTAGACCTCATCAGAGGGGTCAGGGAAGATAAGATGTCTGTGATGGAGTGATTCTTCAGCTGAGACCTGAAGAGCAAGTGAGAGGTCACTTAACAGAGGAAGGGACCAAAGCATGCCCTGGGGAAGGGGACAAGTTTATGCAGTAGCATTTTTAAGAATCAGTGTGAAAAAAATTAAAAAATAAAAAGAATCAGTGGGAATGGGAGCTGCCATCTTCTTAAATGATCTTGCCTTCTGCTCCCAAGATTAATCTGGATGGGCACAGGAGTCAATCCAGGCCATCTGGAGGCTTTCCTCAGGATTTCTGAATTTGTTGGTATTGGTATAAGGCTTATCTAACTGTTGTCATTTTTTAACTAAGTACATAATAATATTGATTTTAAAGTTAGTTTAAAATACTAGGAGGGCCCTGCAGGGCGTGGCTCAGCGGTTGAGCATCGACCTAGGATCCAGGAGATGGGGGTTCGATTCCCGGTCAGGGCAAATGCCCCGGTTGCGGGCTAGGCAGCTGATCAATGACTCTCTCATCATTGATGTTTCTCTCTCTCTCTCCCCGTCCTTTCCTCTCTCTGAAATCAATACAGATATGTTTAAAAAAAAAAAAAAAACAGGATGGAGAAGAGACAAGTCTTCCAAACAGAAGTATTTCAAGTAATATATCACATATTATGTTATAATATATATCATACTTCCCCCCTCCAGGAGCTGGAGCTTGGACTCCCCCTCCCTGAGCATCGGACTTAGAGACTTACTTCCAAAGAACAGAATACGGAAAAAGGAAAAAAATGTAGCTTTACAGTGGAGAGATTTGGCAGACACAATCTTAACCAAGTGCTTAAAGTTAACATCACCAGTGATAATTTATGTTGATACGATGTGATGAGAAGGGCACTTCACCGCTGTGGCTCTCTTTCTTCCCAGTCTAAGGGACATTCTACAAACACCTGGCAAGTACTATTCAAAACTGCGAAGGTCATAAAAAAAAAAAAAAAGGAAAAGTATAGAAACTGTCACAGACCAGAGGAGACTAACTAAACATGATGACTGCATGCAGTGTGGTACCCTGGGATAAAAAAAAGACATTGGTGAAAAAACTGGAGAAATCAGAATAAAGTTTACTTAATAGTGATGTACCAAAATTAACCTCTTATTTTTGAAAGATATATCATAATTATTTAAGATGTTATCATTAGAGGAAACTAGGTGAAGGGTATATGGGAGCCCTCATATCATCTTTGAAAATTTTCTATAAATATAAAATTACTCCAAAGTAAAAATCTAAAACATCAATAGGAGAGAATGAAGCAAAATAAATTAAAATGAAAAACAGAAACTAGAGACACTGAAAAAGTCTTGACAGGTATTTGAGTTTCTGGTTCCATTTGCCAGGGATCTCCCAGGTTTGGTTATCTAGACCAACAAGTCTACCCTTCTTTCCCACACTAATTCAACCAGGTTTCTTTCACATGCAATGAGTTTTCACTCCTACACACTGTCACTACTGTTTTACTATCACTTTCTCCTTACCTCACTGTGGCCTGGTTTCTTTTCCCTCTTCTCTTTCTTTTATTTTCTTAGCAAATTTCACTTATACAATAAAGTATTATCAACTATAGTTACTATAGTTACCAGGTTATACATTAGCTCCTCAAACCTTATTCACCTTATAACTGAAAGTTTGACTTTTTTTTTTTTTTTTTTACCAATCCCTCCTCATTTCCTCCAACCTCTGCCCTTGGCAACTATTTTCTGTTCCTATGAGTTTGACTTTATTATATTTTATTTTTTTGAAGATTTCACATATAAGAGACACTGTGCAGTATTTGTCTTTCTCTATTTGGCTTAGTTCAGTTAGCACAATGCCTCCAGATTCATCCAAATTGTCACAAATGGCAGGATTTCCTATTTTTGAAGGCTGCATAATATTCATATATATATCACATTTTCTTTATCCATTCATCTTTTGACAAGTACAAGTTGTTCCCATGTCTTGGTTTTTGTGTATAATGCTGCAATGAGCATGAGGTGAAGATTATCTCTTCAAGATAGTGATTTCATTTCCTTCGAGTATATATATACCCAAAAGTGGGATTGCTGGATCATACAGTTCTATTTTTAATTACTTGAGGAATCCTCACACTGTTTTCCATGATGGATATACCAGTTCACGTTCCCAACAACAATGTGCAAGGGTTCACTCTTTCTTCACATCCTCACCAGCATTCGCTATCTTGTGCGTGTGCGTGTGTTTTAAATAATATACATCTTAACAGGTGTGAGGTGATAGCTCATTGTGGTTGATTTTTATTTCTCTGATGATTAGTGATGTTGCACATCTTGTCTTGTACCTGTTGACCATTTTGTATATCTTCTTTGGAAAAATGTGTATTAAAGTCCTGTGCCTATTTTTTTCATTGGGTTACCGGTTTTTTGCTATTGAGTTGTATGAGTTCCTTGTATATTTTGAATAGTAATCCCTTATCGGACATGTGATTTGCAGATATTTTCTCCCATTCCGTAAGTTCTCTTTTCTTTTCTTTTTTATTGTTTCCTTTGCTTTCGGTGTCAAATTCAAAAAATCATTGCCAAGATGAGGAGCTTATTGCCAATGTCCAGGAGCTAACCCCCTACACTGAAGTTCCAGTTTTAGTTTCAGGTCTTCCGTTCAAGTATTTAGTCTACTTTGGGTTGATTTTTGTGTACGGTGTAGGATAGTGGTCCAGTTTCAGTCTTTTGCATGTGGATATCCCGTTTTCCCAACACCATTTATTAGCTCCTTTGCTGAAAATTAATTCATATGCATGGGTTTATTTCTGGACTCTACCCTGTTCTATTGGCCTATGTGTTTATTTCTATTACTGTTTTTTATTACTATAACTTTATAATATAGTTTGAAATCAGGAAATGTGATATCTCTAGCTTTGTTGTTCTCCTCCTCTCTTTTGATCCCTAAGACCATCATCTATATCCTAACTCCAAAATCTAATGGAAGTCTCATCTTACTGTGGTATTTTTTTACTCTGTTGGCAACTCTCATTCTAGCAGATATTTCTTTTGGTGGCTTCTGTGATAATACTCTATTAACATCTTCATTTCTTACCATGTTGGCTGCTTCTTCCCAATCCCCTTCAAGGCTCTTCTTTTGTTACTGCCCTTAAAGGCTACCCAGACCCTCTTCTCACTACATGTTCTCCATAGGTGACTACATCCATTCTCGTGGCTCCACCTAACCACCTATAGACTGATGGCTCCAGCATACGTCTCCTCAGCTCAACCATCTCTTCTCATTTCCAAATTTTATACTCCAGCACCTACTAGACATCTTCATTTGGATATGTCACATACAACTTAGATTCACCATATCTAACAACAAATTCATTATCTTTTCTACATTCTTGCAAACTTGCTCCTTCTTTGTTTCCCCAACCTCATGAGTAACATCACTAATGTAAGACCCAGAAACAAAGAAGACATCTTAGGATCGTCCTATGCCGCCATTCCTCACTTCTAGTCAGCCACCAAGTGTTGCAGTTTTATCTACTTCTCCTCTTTTCTTTTTCTTTTAATATATCTTTTTATTGATTTCAGAGAGAGGAAGGGAGAGGGAGAGAGACAGAAACATCAATGATGAGTCATTGATCAGCTGCCTCCTGCACGCCCCCTACTGGAGATCGAGCCTGCAACCTGAGTATGTGCTCTGACCGAGAGTCAAACAGAGATCTCCTTGATCATGGGTTGATGCTCAACTGCTGAGCCATGCTGGCTGGACCCTCTTTTCTTTTTTAAAAAATATATTTTTATTAATTTTTACAGAGAAGAAGAGAGGAGGAGAGAAACATCGATCTGCTACCTCCTGCACACCCCCTACTGGGGATCAAGCCCACAACCAGGTAATCGAACCAGCAATATCTTGGTGCATGGGTCGATGCTCAAGCACTGAGCCATACCAGTTAGGCTATTACTCCTCTTTTCTAATCCTACTATCACTAACTTAGTTTAGAGCCTCAATATAAGCTGGGCAATTGAAAGTGACTCCTATCTGATTCCCTTTGATCTTTAATATTGCAGCCAAAATGATGTCAATATCACACAACCTGGTCATTGTGCTTTCGTTGTTAAGTAAACCTTTCAATAGTTCCTCAGAGCCTGGGCCCTTGCATGACATATAATATCCTCCATGATTTGGCCCTATTTACCTTTTCTGCTTCCTCCTTTCACACTAGCCTATATGCCCTACTCTCCAGCCAAGTCGATCTACTCAGGACCACTACTATCACTTATATACCAACCCCCATGACCAGAAGCTATTTTCTTTCATGTCCTTGATTTTGAACATGGTGCTGTTTATTTTGCCTGAAGGTCTTTTATCCAACTTCTCCCTCTGCTACGCTCCTACTTATCCTTCAAGATCAAGTTCTAGTGTCATCTTTGTGACACCTTTTGCTAATGTGCCACCCCTAGACTGGGTTAGGAATCCCCTCTGCCCACAATCCCATGCTTTCCTCTCTCATTACACTTCCCAATGCTAATTTGCAGATCTGTCTTCACAGCTTACTGTGAGCTCCTCAGTCATATCTTAACTATGTATTTTAAGTATAATGCTGGCAGGCAGTGGACACTTACATGTGTCTTCAATAAATGAATAAAGCAATAAAATACATTTAGGTCAATTATAGCTCAATAAAAGAAAAAGGAAAAAAAACATTTAGGTTCTCCTGTTTTTAAAACTCTCTGGCCTCCTAAAACACCCTCCCCTTCCCCCTAATGCAGACCTCTCTCGTTCCCTGTAGTCAAGCCTCTTTAAAGAATGGTCTCGCCCGGCCAGGCATGGCTCAGGGGTTGAGTGTCAACCTAGGATCCAGACGATCAGGGTTCAATTCCCAGTCAGGGCACATGCCCGCGTTGCGGGCTCGATCCCCAGTCGGGGGGGTGCAGGATCACGCCAAACAATGACTCTCTCTCATCATTGATGTTTCTATCTCTCTCTCTCCCTCTCCTTTCCTTTCTCTGAAATCAATAAAGATATATTAAAAAAAAAAAAAAAAAGAATGGTCTCTACTCTCCATCTTCAGTTCCCTTCCCCTCACTAGTTTGCACCCCTGCCACTCCACCTGTCCCCATTGTCTCCAAGGTCACCAATGGTTGCCCTCTCATCAAACCCAATGGATACCTTTCAGCCCTTACCTCCCTGGCCTCCCCTGTGTCATTTGGTCCTGATGACCACTCCCTGCTTCATGGCTTCTTTATTGGCCCTTCCCTTGGCTTCAGTGACACCATGGGCCTCCCTTCCTTTCTTCTCCCATTCTGGCCATTCCCTCTCACTTTCCTTTGAAGGTTGCTCCTCCTCAACCTTTAAATGTTGGGCCTCCTCCAGTTTTAGACCCCCTCGTCTCTCCAGTGTGCATACTGTCCCTGGGCAACCTCATTCATTCTCTTAGCTTCACTTACCATTTGCCACATGTACCACATGTAAAGCTACCCAAACCTAAGGTGGTTCCTCATTTTTCCAACCAGAAAATCCAAACCTGAAAATTTAAGTTTCCTTCTATTACTTAGTGGACCATTTCAGCCGCCTTACACATTTTCCAGAGTGGGTGACCTTCTCTTCAGTCACGTGAAGAGCGTGGGAGAGAACACAGCACAATTTGAACCCACACATGATGCAGTCACTGGAAACTTTATCCAAAGTCACAAGTCCCATTTGCATCACACTAGGGCAGTGGTTTTTGGCAGGAGTCCTGCAGGAGTATATTCATGACCTCTAAAAATCACGTAATGGATTGCCTTTTTAAAATAATTTTTTTTAATTGTTAATTTTTTTTTACTCATACAGAAAAAGGCATAAGTCACCAGTGTTTGGCTCAATGAATTGTCACCCTCGAATCAAGAAATAGAACATTTCTAGCATCTCAGAAACCTCTCCCAAATACTACGGTATGGCTTTTTAAAGCAATCTTTTAAAAGTGTATTAGAGACATCCAACATATGCAGTCGTGAGGTCATACTACCAGGAATAGTTACCAAAGTTGTGTTAAATTACTTTGACTGTGGATTCTGTAGCACACGACCGATACAAGCATCCGAAATAGTATTGTTTGGGATATTTCAGGTTAATGGGTCTTGCCCAAACAGTAAAAATAGTATTCACTGAGCACTTAAAATGTGCCAGGCTCATAGTTTACATATATTAAATAATTTAACCTTTATCTCCACTTCATAGATGAGAAAACCGAAGCAGAGACAGGTTAAGTGACTTTCCAAAAGCCACACAGCTTGAAAATGGCAGAGTCTGGACCCAAGCCATGCAGTCTGGCTCCAGAGTCCACAAGCTTAGTCACCATACCATACTGCCCTATCCAGTGGTTTGTTGTTCAAAATAAAAAGTAAATGAGAGCAAACCCTGTAATATAAGAGACTTTGTAAGAACTCAAATATAAGGTTACTCCCTCTTTCCTGAGGGATGATTTTGGAAAAACAAAAAGGAAAAACCTCACCCTATATTCAAGCTTATTTGCAGATGACTCCCAAATATTTACGTCCATCTCAGACTGCTCTTCTAAACTGCAGACCTACCTTACCCAACAGGCACTTCAAAGTCAGCAGCCCAAATGGAAAGTCATCATCTTTCCATAGCATCTCCCTACAAACCCCTCCCCCTCCTCTTGTCTAGCACAGTGAATGTCACCACCACCCACCCAGCTGCTCAAGCCAGAGGCCTGGGTCTTACCAAGGACTCCAGCCTCTCCTTTACTCCTCTTGTTCAAAATCCCTTCTGCTTTAACTGAAACTTTGTTCTCTCCCCGCAGAAGTTCCTGATTTCTTTGTAGCTCTTGAATAAGCCTCAAGTCCAGAATACCTTTGGACTGACACCTACTCACAGTCATAAGGACAGAAGGGGAGGGGTCAAAACTCTTCCAGGCCCAGGGCAGCGGGGCTGGGCCCTTGAGTTGAGTGTTGACCTGGGATCCAGGACATCTCGGTTAGTTTAGATCCGGACCTGGGATCCAGGACATCTCCGTTAGTTTAGATCCGGACCTGGGATCCAGGACATCTCCGTTAGTTTAGATCCGGACCTGGGATCCAGGACATCTCCGTTAGTTTAGATCCGGACCTGGGATCCAGGACATCTCCGTTAGTTTAGATCCGGACCTGGGATCCAGGACATCTCCGTTAGTTTAGATCCGGACCTGGGATCCAGGACATCTCCGTTAGTTTAGATCCGGACCTGGGATCCAGGACATCTCCGTTAGTTTAGATCCGGACCTGGGATCCAGGACATCTCCGTTAGTTTAGATCCGGACCTGGGATCCAGGACATCTCCGTTAGTTTAGATCCGGACCTGGGATCCAGGACATCTCCGTTAGTTTAGATCCGGACCTGGGATCCAGGACATCTCCGTTAGTTTAGATCCGGACCTGGGATCCAGGACATCTCCGTTAGTTTAGATCCGGACCTGGGATCCAGGACATCTCCGTTAGTTTAGATCCGGACCTGGGATCCAGGACATCTCCGTTAGTTTAGATCCGGACCTGGGATCCAGGACATCTCGGTTAGTTTAGATCCCTGTCAGGGCACCAGGCTCGGTCCCCAGTGAGGGGCATGCAGGAGGCAGCGGATCAAGGACTCTCTCATCGTTGATGTTTCTCTCTCTCTCCCTCTCCCTTCTTCTCTCTGAAATCAATAAAGACATATTTATAAGGAAAACAAAACACCACACCAAACTCTTGGAGTTCTTCAGTCCTCTCTGCCTCTGTCTTAACTCACTTCTCCCCATTTTCTTAACCAAGTTGGCCCCTCAAGCCCCCTTCCCACCTCCCTGCCCAGTTTCCATTTCACTTTCCGTTTTCTGGGGCATTGGTGGGTTAGACCACCATCCCCAAATCTCTTTGTTCCAATGCCCTCCAATCTCTAGCTTCAAATTTGGGAAGAAAGAGGAAGTTAGGGAAAGTGCACTAGGCAATGAAAAGGGGTAAACAGAAGTGACGGCGGAGGGAACGGAGGGATTAAGAAGGAAGAAGGGGACCGGGGAGCGCAGGGACCGGAGGGGGGCCGAAGGGGACCGGGAG
>NW_015504667.1:620066-642739 GCF_001595765.1 Miniopterus natalensis | reverse complement strand
AGGGCGTGTGTCCGCCCCGAGTGGGAGCGCGGCGGCGGTGCGTGCGTGTCACTGGGAGGTTGTGTGCTGCGTGTCTGCTGGCTGCGTGTGTATGTGCGTGTCACTCCCAGGGCGTGTGGGTTAGAATGAGTGTGTCATGGTGAGCGAGTTCCTGTGAGGGGCTGTGTGTGTGTGTCGCTGCCTCTGTGGGAGCCATGTGTCAGAATGTGCAGGACTGGGTGTGTGACAGAGACGAACTGAGACAGAGACAAAGAAACAGGGGGAAGAAGTAGAGAGAAGCGGGGCAGAGACAGGCAAAGCCTCAAGTGGAAGCTGGTCACCCCAGGTGGGTGTTCTGAGTTTGTGTCCAGGCACCTGGATCAGAATCCTGAGCAGGGGACAGAAGGAGGTCACCACAGGCCTCGTTCCACGTGGAGGGGGTGGGGAGAGGGAGATCTAGAAGCACAATGAACTCAGTGTGGCGTGGGCTGGGCCCGCAGCCATGGGGTCATAGGCCAGAAAAATATTGTTGCTTATGTCAACTCCTCAAATACCCACAGGGGACACAGTCATAGCCCTACTCAACCCACAGGGGACACAGTCCCGGGCAACACACATTATTCACAGGAGATGCCTTCAAAGCCGTCACACACCCCCAGGAAGCACTGTCAGACCCAACACACACCTATGGAAGATGCTCTCAGGACAACGCCCACCCACGGCAGAAAGGATACAACCAATACATCCCCACAGGATCACTGTCAAGACCAACACATACCGTGGGAGGCACTGTCACAGCAATACACAGCTACTGGAATCACTGTCACAGTCAACCCACCATCTAGGTTATACTTACTTCATCAGAGCTGCGCATACAATACAGATGTCCCAGACACCTGACACTAACAGGAGACTGTATTGCAATCACCCTTACCACGCACCCGCTTGTATAGGGGACACACTTTTAGGTGACATGCACATACCACAGAGTGAGCTATCTCGGCTGCTAAATAAACTGCCAATAACTTAGGATGTTCACACCATTACTCATCCATAGACTGCCAGGCTTACCCTATTGTTTACTGAAAATTTGGAGGCCTGGATCAGTCTTCCCCTCACCTACATCCTACCATGGTTCTAAGTGTCCCTCCAAAACCTCAGCCTCACAGTTTCTTGAGCTCCTTAGCTCCTGTTACTTCTTCTCTCCTCCCAGGACCACTCTGTAGAACTGGTCCATCTCTAACATTCTAAACTTCTGCATTCCACTCTCTGCCCAGACCCTCCTATGTCCTTCCAGCTCTCAGATGCCCTTGCTCTCATTATACTTACTCTTCAACCTCATAATGATCTCTTGCCCTTGACCTCTTTGCTTTCTCCTAATCTGCCCCTTGTTGGCTTTGTGTTCTTCTTCCAATTTATACATCCAGGACCATCCCTTCAACCACTCCTTGGTCACTCTTGGTTACATTGTCCCTGAGCCCACCCATTCCACAAAATCTCAACCCTAGCTGGCATGAGCTCTCAACCACACCAAGTGATGCTTCTATAAATTCATGTTTCTATAAATTCCACCCTCAACTGGGCCCTCCATAAATAAATAAATAGATTTTTTTTTTCTATTTTTGTCACACCCCTTAACCTCACATCCCTCACCCCATTGTTTTCAGCAGGTTCATTAGTTGACTTGCTGGTTCATTCATTCAGCAAACACACATTAAGCACCTATTCTGTGCCAGGCAGTGTGGTAGGTGTTAGCATTACAAGCATGAACAAAATGGACATGGTCCTTACCTTTATGGAGCTTACAGGCTATGTGGTAAGTGCTGTAACGTGGCAGCACATAGCAAGGAAACCTAAGCCAGTGTAGGGAGGTCAGAAGAGGCTTTCTGGAGGAAGTGACATTTAAGCTTCAGTTTGATGGATAAATAGGGAATCAACCAAACAAAGTAGAGGTGGGAGAGATGGAGATGAGGCGGGGTGGGTGGAGAACATTCCAAGACCAGGTAACAGCATGAGAAAGCTCACGTGAAGAAAGTGATGTGTGTTGAGGTATAAAGCAATCCAGTGAGCCTGGCACTAATAGCATCTTGTGAGAAGAGGTGAGAGTCTGGGGGAGAGGGGTCGATGGAGGGTAAGTTCTATCATACAGTTCTTGTGGGTCATATGAAAAATATTTATCTAACCCAAGAGTAATGGAACGTCACCCAATCGTTTAAAGTTGTGGTGCGTTATGACCAGATCTGTTTTAGAAATACCACTCTGACGGTAGTGTGGAGGCCGGAGCGAGCAGTTTGGAAAGAAGGATAGTTGGCTGTTGCAGGAACCAGGAGGGGATCACGCTGGCTGAACTGGAGCAGCGGCGGTAGAGAGGGAGAAAGTAGATGGTCTCAGGAGTTCTTTAGGCGCGAGGTCAGCGGGGCTCAGCGACAGAATGATGCAGAGATTGAGGAGAGGGAGGAGGGGGAGCAGGCAACCTGGTCTGCTTGAACACTGAGAAAACGGAGGCCATCCAGTTTGAATTCCTCAACTTCCTTCCTCCTCCCTCAAATTTTATCTGCATCTTCCTCAACCTCTTTTGCTTTCCTATCATAATGAAGAGGCAGCTCTTCTGTTTAAGACCCATCCTCCACCTGTGTTGTGGGTCCCATCTCCTCCCTCCTCCGCAGGGACCTGACTCAACTAATTATCCCGTGTCTTACCCATGTCTCCAGTTTCTGTCTATCTATCCATCCCTCCTTTGAGCATGTGAATGGCCTCCAGTCTCTCCGACCTTCGTTGACCCTGTACTACCCAGTTAACTAAGAGACTCTCACTTTGCTTCATCGCCACCTTTCGTGTCTTCTGCACAGAGCTGCTCCCACTTCCTCGCTTCCCATCTACTCTTGCCCTTCCAATGTAACTGCTCTCCCTAAGAGGAAGCAGCCTCTCACCCGCCAAATCTAGGGGCTCTTTTCAAAAGTCCTTAACTGCCTGACCTCTTGGCAGGGTCTGACATTGCTAACCATTCTTTTCAATTTGAATCATTTTTGTCTTATGGCTTCTGAGCTGTTATTTTATTCTGTCAATGTTTAATGAGCTCTCGTGTGCCAGCCACATTGCTAGGTGATGGGAATACTATGATAGTATACATGCTATTCCTACCCTCAAGAAGTTTAAACTTCAATAGGAGAGACAGGCAAATAGATGATTCCAGTATGGTGGGAATCTGTGCATCCCTGTCCCAGAACTACTCCTGGCTGTTCCTTCTCAGTCTGCTTTAGGGTCTCCATTGGGTGGCCCCTAAATGTTACTGTTCCTTAGGGCTCTGGCTTGGACCTTCTTATCGCTTTACGGTATACAACCCTCCACGTGATCCATCTCATTTATTTCCAGGGCTTTAATTATCATCTGTTTCAACTGATGACTCCCAAATATCTGCCTCTTCCAGACCTCTCTTCTGACCTCCAGACCTTCATATCTGCTTCCTACCAGATGTTTACTGTATAGTTCACAAACCTCTTAACGTGTCCAAACCTGAACCCATCATTCCTCCCTCTCCCAAAGCATCCGCACTAAGTTATCAAGCTACAAACCCAGAAATTAACTGTAGCCACTCCCTTCTCTGCATGTCCCATAACTCAGGAAGTTCTTGGAAGGAATGAAAGATGAGCAGGCTGTGACCTGCCATCCCTGCAGTGCCTTGCCATTCTCTCCACTCCACCAGGCTCCCTTCCCTGGAGGTGCCATAGGCAGCTCCTTCCTCTGATGCCCCCCCCCCACATGTACCTGCTCTGAGCCCTCCAGCTCCTGGCACCCTGGCCCCTTCTCCCCATATCAAGCTCCTGGATACTGTGCTCTTGTCCTGTTCCTGCCTATCAGTGGTAACGGAGGCAAGACTGGACTCCCTAATGCCCTGGTATCTGCAAAGCAAGGGTCCCTCCCAGGGGTTCATGCTATTGGATTCCATCTTTTTCCTGGCTTCTCATTGCCTGCCTCTTCCTGCAGCTCTGGTGTCCATATTTCCTGGGTAACCTGCTGACTTCCAGGCATTTTCTACCAATGCCACATGGGAAGGGCTTCTCAGTTCTTGTGTCCCCTGGTGAAAGGGCACCTCCTCCCAGAAGTCCACCTGGAACCCCCAAGCCTGAGTCAGGATCCCCCTCTGTGTTCTGCTTAGCACACTAAAATCTCTTTGTTTATGGTTCTCTCTCTAAGCTGTTCAAAGGAAGGAGCTGTTGTCTCTCAGGGCCTAGAACTCCCATAAAGTTGGTGAAGAAGGCAGAGGAGCGGGAGGGGAGGAAGGAGCAGGGGTACACATCAGACTTTTCAGCCATGCCATTCCACCCAGATGACCCTAGCTTCTCTGAGCTCCCCTTTTGTCGGGTGAAAATGGAGGTAACATTAAGAGAGTTGTTTTGAAGATTCAGAAAGAAAACACTCTTAAGTGCTCAACTTTCAACTTAGTTAATTTTATTTCCAACTTCTCAGTCCCTCTACTGTGCTCACCTGCCCCTCAAACTCCTCCCTCCTGCTTTCCCAAACTTGCTCTTTCCTCTCGACATCTCTGGGTTGCTACATCTCCAACTTCTCTGCTAGCTCCAGCCGCGCTGGCCTCCCCAGCAGTCCGGACCCTGGTGGTCAGGGTCAGAACTTAGGACCAGGCCCTTGCTGCCCATCACCACCACCCCTAGCTCCCTCACCATTTTCAAGTCTCCCTACCTGTGGACACCACAAAGGCAGGGACTCGATCTCTCCAAGTCACTGCTACTTCCCTACTGCTTAATATGGTGTTTGGAACATGGTAGGTCTTCAGTAGATATTTGTTGAATAAATCTGTTGATGAATCATTTCACAAGCATGCCCTTGGCCTGCTTTTCCCCATTTTTTTCTTTGTCTCCTAGAGACCTCCAACAATTCTCTGGTCCCTTCCCCTGTCTCACGACCTGTCTACCTGGACTGGCAATTAACTTGTCGTCGATCTTCTCCTAAAGCAGAACTTTGCTCACTGTCCTTCCCTGTTCTGTCACCTGGCCATGACCCTTTACAAGGGCATTCCAAGCCCTCCAGCAGAGAAGCAATATGGTGTAACGGAAAACACTAGTTTTGGAATTCGTCAGAGCTGCATTCTAGATGTCTCTCTGCTACTTGCTCTGAGCCTCAGTTTCCTCATCTGTGAGATAACACTTATCTCAGGGTTATTTGTGTCTGCCACACAACAGTAGCAGCTGATATTTATTGAGCCTTCTTTGTATGCCAGACACTGTGCTAAGTTTTTTGTAGCATTCTTTCACTTAACTCTTGTACAACCATATAAAATAGGTCCTTTAATCCCCATTTTATAGGAGAAACTCAGAGGTAGATAGGTTAAACACCTTGCCCAGGGTTACACTGTAAGTGGTAGAGTCAGAATTTGAACTCAAGTTTGCCTGACAGCAGACTCCTTCCTCTTTTTTTAAAAAAATCCTTACCCAAGGATATGTTTATTGGTTTTAGAAAGAGAGGGAGAGAGGAAGAGAGACATCAATGTGCAAGAGAAACATTGATTGGATGCCTCCCATACATGCCCCGACCAGGAATCAAACTCACGACCATTTTTCAGTGTACAGGACAATGCTGCAACCAACAGAGCCAGGGTGCCCATCTTCCTAACCACTGTAGAAATAGTTCATGCTTGCGCACTTATTAAACATTTACTGTGTGCCAGACACTGTTCATACTGCAAACATGGTACAGTAAGTATTAGCATTGTCCTTATTTTATAAATGAGGAAATGGAAGCACTGAGGAATTAAGTGGCTTGCCCAGGGTCGCACAGCTAGTAAGTGTGAAGCTGGGCAGAAATCCAGTTGGTTTGGCCCCAGATTCCACATTTTCACCACTATCCTGCCCTGCCTCACTATGATATGTTGCCTTCCTATTCTAGGAGTTCAATACTTGTGCATTGATGAAAGAATCTATGCTGACATCTTTTCTGTGGCTAGTTGTTAGCCAGTTCATTCTCTCTCATTTCCCACTGCAGGAGGGTTGCCCCCTTATGGCTCTCCTAAACTGTCCTCCCCAAGGTCACTAGTGAACTCTTCATTGCTGAAGTCAATGGCCACTTCTCAGCCCTCATCTTAACTTCAGCAGCATTGAATCATTGAATGCTACTGATCTCTCTCCTTGTTGAAATGTTTCCTCCCTTCTGTGATACTACCTCCTTCTCTAAGAAGAATAAAGGTCTCCTCAGTCTGCACTTTAAATGTGACTGTTCCCCAGGGTTCTGTCCTAGACTCTCTTCCTACTCTACACATCCTATCCGATGGCCCCCACACCCATGGCTTTCCTGTACTCCTCGATTTGTCCAAGTCCAGGCCTCTCTCCGAGGCTCCAATCCAGCTGTGCCTGGAACAACTCCATGTGAAGGTCCCAGCAGGCACCCGAAAAATGGCTTCTCCTGTGTGGTGTCTTAAATGGCAGCACTTGAGTAACCAGGCCAGAAGCCTGGGAGTCAGTCCGGAGTCCTCTATTCCCTCACCCCTCCTGAAGAGTCCGTGGCCAAGTCTTGTCAGCTTCCCTTCCTTGCCTCTTTCTTCTCTGTGTCCTCAGTCCCACTGCTCCTGACCTGGGCTGTTTCAGGCACCTCATATGTGTCTCCCTCCTCCCGTAGGTTCTCTTCTTCATGTCTCCCTTGGCTTGCTAGGGACTCTCTCCCTTCAGCTCCTCTGTAATTTCTTCCTCTCTCCGTCTTCCCCTTCTCCCTGAATCCCAGGCAGTGTGGAGTGCATAGTCCTGGGATCAAATTGAAGCTGTGTTAACTCAGGGAAGTTGTTTCACTCTGAGCTTCAGTTTCTTCAATGGAAGGCGGGACACCTTCCTCACAGGGTTGTTATGATGATTAAACGAGATACTGTCTGTGAATTGCCTGGCATAGGGCCCAGCACACCATAAAAGCTCAGAAAATAGACTTTCTTTCTGCTTCCTCTGCTCACATCCGTCCCCAGCCTCTCCCTGAGGTGCCTCCTGGGAACCAGTCCTCGGTACAGCCAGGCTCCTCCGGGTACTGCCCTGGCCACCGGGCACTGTCCCACGGGGTCGTCCCAAGACTATCCAGGGAAGGCAGGTTGTCAGCCTTTTCTTCCCTCCTCTGTCCTTCATTCTCCTCTCCCCTGTCCCCTACCCTTCCAGCTCTGGCTCCTGCCTCTATCAACCTCCCCACCCCACCCCTCCAGGCCCACGGTTCCTATCTCTGACTTACCTCCCTTTTCTGCACTAACTCCACTCACTGTCTCCTCTGCCATGTACGCTCACTCTCCCGCAGTCTTGCTTCCTGTCACCCACCCAGCAGAACTCTTTCCTCTCTCCTTTATGCCTGGCCCTGTATCTCCACTTCCCTTTGCTCACCAAGGCTCCCCTCTTCTTCCTCCCCTTCTGTGCCAGGCTGCCTCGAGTAGCGCCCCTCCTCACCCTGTTGTCTTTCTGGTCCCTGCCCCTCCCTGGCCCTGGGACAGGAAGTTGAGGGAGGAGGCATTGGTGGTGCCAGCTCCCCCCGCCTGCTTCCCCCTCTGTACCTCGAGCCACTCCTCTACTTCCTCCTGGAGTACCCCTTCCCTTATGGTCTCCCTATTCCTCCCCCCAACTCACTTTTCCTTCCTCTCCCATGTACCCCCGCTCCCAGGTCCTATAGACACATAGGCTGCGGGTGGGGGGAGGACTGACATCACATTGCAGGCCCCAATGAACAGTCTCGCCCCTCCCCCTCCTAATGAGAACCAGCTGTTGTTCCAGAGGCCCAGATGTGGGGCTAGAGGGGGGAGAGCTCCATGGAGCCAGAGGACAGAGTAACAGGACCAGGACAGAGTGAGGGCACGCAGCAAGGCAGAACTGGGTGGGAGAAGAGGTGTGTGAGAGATCTGGGGAAAGAAAAGACAGATCTGGGGCAGGAGGCAGGACACATTGGGGAAAGAGACAAGATGGATGATTTAGGCCTGATCTGGAGGAAGGGATGGGACAGACCTGCAGAGGGAAAGAGGCAGGAACAGGGAGGAGCAAGTCCTGGGGAAGAGGCAGTGAGAAACACTGTACAGATGGGGGAGATGGTGCCGAGAAGAGAGTTGGAGAGAGGATGAGACGGTCTCGGGAGAGAGTCTGGAGTTCAAGTTTGGAACTGGAAGCCCTGGAGCAGGAAGCAGTGAGGCACAGTCCAGACAGAGGCCCCAGGGACCTAGAGGTCACAGCTGCAGCCACAGAGCTGACCACGAGTGCCCCGGCAGCATGTGTGAGAGCATGCCTGTGTGTGGGTGGGTCTGCAAGTGTGCGCGTATGTGCCTGGCTGTGTGAGTCTGTGCATGTGTGAAGATGGTTCTGTCTATGTGCATGGGAGGGTAGGTGCATGGGAGTGTGTCTGTGTGTATACGTGGGAGGGGGTATCTGTGTGAATGTGCCTGTCCATGCGAAGCCTGTGAGAAAGTGCCTTTCTGTGTATGTGTCTGTATGTATGCCTGCATGTGAGTATGTGTGCTTGGGGTGGGGGAGCGGAGTCCATGTAAATGAATTTGCCCACCTGTGTGTGTGAAAACATGTTTCTCTGTATTTGTGAGGAGGGCTATCTGTGTGTGTGCCCTGGATGTGTATCCGTTAAAGTACCGTCCATGTGTGTATGAGTGTGTTGAGTGTGCTTGTCTGCAAGTAAGTCTGTGCATGTGTGGGCCTGTGGCTTTATGAGTATGCACCTTTGCGTGTCCACTATAAGAGTGTGTTGGGAGAGTCTACATTGGAAAGGGACCCAGGCAGGGTGATGCGGAAGGCACTGGGGTCTACACAATTTGCCTGGGTCTGACCCCTCCTCTTCAAGGTTGATCTTTCATCTAAGCTTTTATCTCATACCTTACATACATCCTTTCATTCAAGAAATTTATTGATCATCTACTATGTGCTATGCTCTGTGCTGTACACAAAGGTGAATAAGATGTAGTCCCGGCCTTCAATTAGCTGACATTCTGCCCTTGCTGGTTTCGCTCAGTAGTTAGAGCGTTGACCCATCGACTGAAGGGTCTCCGGTTAGATTTCGGTCAAGGGCACGTACCTTGGTCTGGGTGTGCGCAGGAGGCAACCGATCAATGTGTCTCTTTCACATTGATGTTCTTCTCTCTCCCTCTCTGTCTCCCTCCTTCCTTCCTTCCCTCCCTCTCTGTCTCCCTCCCTCCTTCCTTCCCTCCCTCCCTCCCTCACTCCCTCCCATTCTCTGAAAAGCAATGGAAAAAATATCCTTAGGTGAGGATTAAAAAACAAACGAAAAACAAATAAAACTCTCTGGGTGGGGAGACAAAGTTATAACACAGTTTGATAAGTACATTGACCTTACTGTCCATTATCTTCTCTCCCCACCACCGCAACTGCTTTTTCTCTACTGATTAAATGGATAGGACCAACATTTAACCCTTGATGTCGAACCCAGCCTCTAGGCCTAGATCCCTGACCTGAGCCCCTGAGTGATCCCTGTACTTTCAGCCTCTCCCATCTTTGGAGCAGGCCTGTGCTCACTCTGACCTCCTTGTTCTGAATTTCTCTGACCTGTTATTCCATAGGGCAGCTCCATGGGCTCTTCAGACTTGAGCCCCGGGGAGAGGGATCTTAGTGAACACACAGAACCCCAGAACTCTGAAGCTGGGTTGAGGGGACCCATCAGGGATGGTGCTGGGAACTGATGAGAGAGCATTTACCAAATGCCCAGCTCTGGGATCCTTGCTTCCATTGCCTCTAATTCTCACAAAACCCCACAGGGTAGGTATCACCATAACCATTTTATAGTTTAGGAAAATAACACTGAGACTAGGCTCAAACCCAGCTCAAACTTTGTGGAATCCCTGCTCTTTTTATTGCCTCACACAGATGGGAAAGCAAGAGGGGTCAGAAACATTCCTCCCTTAGGAAGACAGGAAGTCCTAGAGCAGAGCATATCTGTAAAAACCCAAGGATACACTTTTGTAGCCACAGGACTGACTGTGGTGTCTCAAGGGCAGGCTCACGTGTGTTTGTGTATGTTGTCCTGTTGGCATGCCCATGGGTGTTTCTCTCTGTGTCAGTAGGTGAGTGTCATGGTGGGTAATTGAGAGGCTCTGACCATTCATTCATCACTGATTGCCTGCTGATGCTATACTTCTACTAAACCCTGGAGAATCAGAGAGTAAATAAAGTTGCTGCCCTCAATGAGCCTCCAAGTCTGCAAGGGGGCAGACACATGAATAAATCAGGGCTGCTGTGCAGTTTATTGTCAGTGTGCACCAAAAGCAGTGGGAGCCCAGTGGAGAGTCCAGTTGCCTCTGCAGTAGGTAACAGAGATGTAGAAGATTCCACAGAACACAGGACATTTGAACTGTATCTTGGAATTTGAGTAAAAGATGGCCAGTGTATAGAGGAAGTCTCAGACTGAAAGAATAGTTCATACAAGGCAAGGAGTTGGGAAGGAACATAGCAATGGGTTTAGTGCTGGAATGCACGGTATGGTGGGAAAAGGAAAGGAGGGGCACACTGGAAAGATTGGCAGGACTCAGATCAGGAAGATGTATGAAGGAGGTTGGACTTTATATTTTGGGTCAGGAATTCTATACCTGGTGTCCATGAACCCCTTGAAACTGCAGGCACAGTTTGTATGTATGTGTACCTGCATTTTTTTCCATAGAGGAGCAGCAGTCTTCTGCTGTAAGTAACGGGGAACCAGTGGAAGTCTTTTGTCAGGAGTGGTTTTTTGAGAGCTGTATGGCTAGCTCTGGTCAAGTGGAGATGGATTAGATGATCCAAACCTGGAGGCTGAGAGGGGGACCAGTAAGGAGCAGAATCAAAAGGAGAGATGACAAAGCTCGCACTGAGAAGCAGCAGTGGGAATGAGAGGAAAGGGCACACTTAAGACATGTCTAGTGAGACAGTTAGTTAGGTTTGGATGACTAATTGGAAATCAGACCGAAGAAAAGCAAGGAAGCCCGGAGAGCTTCTGGGTTTCTGGCCTGGACACCTAGATGAGTGGTGGTGCTGTTCACAGGAAAAAGAATGGAGGAAGAAACACAGCTTGAGGTGAAAGTAGGGGCTACACTGTGAAGAAGTCCAGAATATGGCTGGACATGCATCTCCAGAGCTCTCCAGAGCTGGAAATGGAGATTAGAAAGTCATCAGCAAGTAGATAGATAAAAAAATTATCGATACATTTGAATTGAAGGCATGGGAAAGGATATAATCTCCCAGGCAGAGTGTGGAGAGTGGGAAAGATGTGGTCAGGAATGAATCCTGAAGAGAACCAATTTTTTTTAATCTTCACTCGAGGATATGTTTTTCATTGATTTTAGAGACAAAAGAAGGGAGACAGACAGACGGACAAAGAGAGAAACATCAAATCGGTTGCCTCCTGTACACGCCCCGACCGGGGATCAAATCCGAAACCGGGATATGTGCTGGGACCAGGAATGGAATCTGAAACCTTTTGGTGCATGGGATGCTGCTCCCACCGACTGAGCCACCCGGGCAGGGCTGACGAGCACGAATTTTTAAAGGATGGGCAGAGGAAGAACTTACACAGGAGATAGAGGAGTGGACAGAGAAGTACCATGGAAGGAAGAGCTGAGGTTTCACCATGTGAAGCCAGGACGAGCAGGCTCCAAGGAGCCAATGATCCAGAAGGGCGCAGCAAGGGGAAGATCAGAAAAAGTGTCCGTTAGATGTAGAACACAGAAATGACTGGAAGCTCAGTGAAAGCAACGCCATAGGGGAGGAAGCCTTACTTCACAGAGGGTGGAGGGTGTGAGAAGTGAGAAACTGGAGGAAATGAATCAACCTTTCAAAGAGCGTTGCTCTCACTTAGTCACTAAATGCCTTCATGAGGCTTTAGGACTCCTCCTTCTTGAACTTCAGCAGCATTTGAAACCCTGGCTCCCCTTAGCTTCAGAGACACCTCCCCTCTCTGTTTCTCTCTCTCTCTGGCCAGTTAAGAATACCTTTGTCCAACTGATGATTCAAGCCAGAAATTTGCCCAGCATGCTTGTCTTCTCCCACTACTTCATCCCCTCCCTTCAAACAGTCACCAAGCCCTGTCTGTTCTACCTCCTAAACCTCCTGCAGACCTATCCACTTCTGTCATTTTCATTGCTAACACTCATCCGAGTCACCATCAAAGCAATGCCATCGCCTGGACTCCCACAAGTGTGTTACAAGGGCCGTTCTAAGATAACCATCCAGTCTGCATGCCCCTTGTTTTCCCAAGGGCAGCGATAGTGATCTTCACAAAATGTACGTCATATCTTGGCACACCCCTTCTCAAAATACTTCTGTGGCTTCCATTTGCTTTTAGGATAAAGTCAAAATCATCAATATGGCTTATGAGTCCCTGCTCCGTTTGACTGGGAGTCTGAGGGCATTCAGACCTGAACAATAGGAACAAAACAATCTGCTGAGAGGGGGGTCAGGGTGGGATGGGAACCTGCCAGGGAAAGACTGGAGCGGGGCTGGAAGAGTCCTAAAGCAGAGGTTTCCTGGGCCCAAGATGGGTGTGAGGGAGCACAAGGCTTAGACCGCAGTCTCCCTGAATTGTTGATTCCTTCCCCATCGTGACCTTTTTTCTTCCACTTTACTTGCAGGTCAGGGAGCCTGTGCTGGAGCCAGGGCCTGAGCTGGACCTGATCCAAAGCCTGAGATCAAGCTGGGCCCAGAGCCTGGCCTAGAGCCGAAGCCCAAGTCACATCTGGACTGTGCCTGTCATGCAGAAGGAGCTGGGCTCTGCGCTTTCCTGCACTGGCATGCAGAGCCCCAGACCCCGCCCCCTGCTCCCACTGCTGCTACTGCTGCTGGGGGCCAGGGTGTCAGGTGCCTGGGGTCAGGCCGGGAGCTTGGACCTACAGATTGATGAGGAGCAGCCGGCAGGCACACTGATCGGGGACATCAGTGCAGGGCTTCCGGCAGGCACAGCAGCACCCCCCATGTACTTCATCTCTGCGCAGGAGGGCAGTGGTGTGGGCACAGACTTGGCCATCGATGAGCACAGTGGGGTGGTCCGTACAGCCCGTGTCTTGGACCGTGAGCGGCGGGATCGCTACCGCTTCACTGCAGTTACTCCTGACGGCGCCACCGTGGAAGTTACTGTGCGAGTGGCTGACATCAATGACCATGCTCCAGCCTTCCCGCAGGCTCGTGCTGCCCTGCAGATACCTGAGCACACAGCTCTTGGCACCCGCTACCCACTAGAGCCTGCTCGTGATGCAGATGCTGGCCGCTTAGGAACCCAGGGCTATGCGCTGTCTGGTGATGGGGCTGGAGAGACCTTCCGGCTGGAGACACGCCCTGGTCCCGATGGGGCCCCAGTTCCCGAGCTGGTAGTTACTGGGGAGCTGGACCGAGAGAACCGCTCACACTATATGTTGCAACTGGAGGCCTACGACGGTGGTTCACCTCCCCGAAGGGCCCAGGCCCTGCTGGATGTGACACTGCTGGACATCAATGACCATGCCCCAGCCTTCAATCAGAGCCGCTATCATGCTGTGGTGTCCGAGAGCCTGGCCCCCGGCAGCCCAGTCTTGCAGGTGTATGCGTCTGACGCCGATGCCGATGCCAATGGGGCTGTGACCTATGAGATCAACCGGAGACAGAGCGAGGGTGATGGACCCTTCTCCATTGATGCACACACGGGGCTGCTGCGGCTGGAGCGGCCACTGGACTTCGAGCAACGGCGGGTCCACGAACTGGTGGTGCAGGCACGGGATGGTGGGGCTCACCCTGAGCTGGGCTCGGCCTTTGTGACTGTGCATGTGCGAGATGCCAATGACAATCAGCCCTCCATGACTGTCATCTTCCTTAGCGCAGATGGTTCCCCCCGAGTGTCAGAGGCTGCCCCACCTGGCCAGCTTGTTGCTCGCATCTCTGTGTCAGACCCAGATGATGGTGACTTTGCCCACGTCAATGTGTCCCTGGAGGGTGGAGAGGGCCACTTTGCCTTAAGTACTCAGGACAGCGTCATCTACCTGGTGTGCGTGGCTCGGCAGCTGGATCGGGAGGAGCGGGACGCCTATAACTTGCGGGTTACTGCCACCGACTCAGGCTCACCCCCGCTGAGGGCTGAAGCTGCCTTTGTGTTGCATGTCACTGATGTCAATGACAATGCACCTGCCTTTGACCGCCAGCTCTACCGACCTGAGCCCCTGCCTGAGGTTGCACTGCCTGGCAGCTTTGTGGTGCGGGTGATGGCCCAGGATCCTGACCAGGGCACCAATGGTCAGGTCACCTATAGCCTGGCTCCAGGCACCCACACCCGCTGGTTCTCCATTGACCCCACCTCAGGCATCATCACCACGGCTGCCTCTCTGGACTATGAGTTAGAACCCCAGCCACAGCTGATTGTGGTGGCCACAGATGGGGGCTTGCCTCCTCTCACCTCCTCTGCCACAGTTAGTGTGGCCCTGCAAGATGTGAATGATAATGAACCTCAATTCCAGAGGACTTTCTACAATGCCTCACTGCCTGAGGGCACCCAGCCTGGAACCTGCTTTCTACAGGTAGGTAAGCCCTGCACACAGCAGGATGCTGCTGTGGGCAGGATGGATCAGAGGGCCACAGGGGAGCTCAGAGCAAGAACCAAGCTTTGCAGGTCTGTGATGGTGACTTATGCCAGAGGGTTTGGTCCTATTCTGTAAGCTCCAAAGTCTGTGCAGAGGGTAAAGGTTGTGAAAAGATGAGAGCAGGGTGCAAGAGCTGGGCTAGGTAATTTCGGTAGTTGAGGGAATTAAGATTGAGTCTAGAGAAAAAGTGTCTTATGGTGTTAAGAATTAACTTACCTACTATAAGTCTGGCACTGTGCTGGGCCCTGGGAACAAAGAAAAGAGACAGTCTTATTTCCAGGCAGCTCCCAATGTAGGTGAAGAGATACACCAGTACCTAGTGCTATAGCAAGCGGCATATGAGCTGCTATGGAAGCCCAGAGGATGAGCCTTTGATGAACCAATGAGACTTTATCGAATGGATAATACGGGGTGGGGGAGGGGGGCGGTGAACAGGGATTCCAGGACCACAGAAAGAGCTGCAGAATACCATGATGTGTTGAGGGGACTGCATTTTCAGGTTGGCCTCAGCTGTGCTGATGAGAAAGAGTTCGGGGAGACAAGATTGTAGAAAGAAGCCAGATTACAAGCTTTGACTTTATCTTAAAAATCATAGGGAGCCAATAAGGAGATCTAGGCAAATCTGACATGTCTTTTGGAAAGATCATTTTAGCTGTACCACGGAGTATGGATGCCGGAGGGGAGACTGGAGGCACGGAGGCCTCTTAGATTAGTGCTTGAAGTCTTTATGTCTCAGAAGTCCACCAGACCCCTAAACATCTTCTCAGGGGCTCCCTGCTGGCCTAGACTTCCAGGCCAGTGCCTGGGCAACCGCCTCCCTTCTGGCCAGACTCTGAGTATTTGCCTGCCTACTGCTGCTGAGCTCCCACCCACTCTCTCTTGTGTTTACTGTCCCTCTTGGCCCAGAACCAATGGGCTATGCCTTCCAAACTTCTTCCTCCTCACTAGTGCCTGAAGCAAGAGGGCAACTCTCCAGGTGGTTTCCTGGAGTTTTTACTGTTAGTAACCATAGGGAAGCAGGCATAAAAATAACCAGTGGGTGTTCACAATGATTACAAGAAGTCTTAATATTTGGTTCACTCAATATACATTTAGAGTATTTACCATGTGCCAGTCGTTGCATTAGGGACACAGAATTCACAGTAATGAATGAGTTATTTGCCACCCCACCCCCCAATACACACATACCCTTCATGGAGTGTATGTGTGTACTGTGTGTACACATGGAGTGTATGTGTTCTAGAGGGGAGATTCCTGTGCAAAGAAACAGTTTTACTGCAGTAAGAAAACTTCCACGATGGGGATACATGTGAGGTACAGCTAGGCAATATTAATGTCTTCCCAAAAGTCAGGACCCTTGAGCTCAGACTTAAAGGGTAAGCAGGAGTTTATGAGGCGACCAGACAGGGGAGAATCTGACTTGTTCAAGGGCCTACAGCGACTCAGTGTCTCTGGAGTTTAAGGTGTGAGATGGGAGAGTGGGAGATGAGACTATGCAGGGAGGCCAGACAGTGAAAAGTCCAGCCAAGCCAAGGTGTTTGAGCTTTTTCTTCAGGGAACATTGAAGCTCTCTGAGTAGAGGAGTAATATGATTATATTTGTTTTCTCAAAAAATGCTTTTGACAATCAGTGTAGAGCAGTGGTTCACAGCTCGAGGTAATTTTGCTCTCTGGAGGGGACATTTGGCAATGTCCAGAGACATTTTTGATTGTCACAACTGGTGGGGTGCTACTGGTATCTAGTGGGTAGAGGCCAGGGATCCTATAATGAACACGACAGCACCACAGCAAAGAACTGTCTGGTCCAAAATGTGAGTCGTGCTGCCATTGAGAAACTCTGGTGTAGAGAAAGGATAGGAGGATCAGACAGCCACAAGAAGGGAATTTTAACAGTTCAGGAGAAAAACACCTCAGGCCTAGGTCAGGACAGTGATAATGGTGATGGAAAGAAATAGACAAATAGGAGAGATAATGAGGATTTACTTAGTCCCTGGTTGATTGATTTACCGGGAGAGGAAAAAGGAAGAACACATTTCTGGCTTGAGCAACTGCGTGGATGGAAGAGTCATTAGAGAGGGGTTTGGAATGATCATGCCTTTAGTTTTGGACAGGTTGGATTTAAGGTGCCTGTGGGACCTCCAAGTGGAGATGCTGAGCAGGCATCTATATGTACAAGTTTGGAGCTTAGAGGAATGATCTGGGTCAAAGTACAGACAATGGTCAAAGCCATGGATGTGGAAGAGAAGGCCCTAAGCGAGTGTGTAGCGTGAGAAAAGGCCAAGGAGAGATTCCGGGGAACAAAAACGTGTAAGAACAGGCAGAGTAAGGGGAGGCAAAGGAAGACGGGGGTTGGGGAAGCAGTGGAAGAAGCAGGAGAGCGTAGTGGCAACAATTCTCCTTTCCTGGAAAGGAGGTCAGGATGGGCTGATAGTAAGTTTGTGGTCTGTTAGGAATTTTAGAGGGTTCGCAGATAAGGGTCTTTACCTTCTCCTTGAAATAGTGCATTTGATGAGAGCTTTGTGTGGGGTGGGGACAAGAGGAGAGAGAGGAGGTTACGTATGGCTTTTGGGAGAGGTTGCTGACATGGTTGGACTGTGCAGCAGGGTGGAGAGCCTGCTGAAATGGAGACTGTGCATTTGCAGTGGAACCTCTGAGCAGGGGCTGCACAGGCCAGGAAATTCACTTTGCCTTGGTCATTTCCAGTCAATGGCTGCTGCACCTTCTGGGGTCAGTTCCTGACAACTTCCCCTGACCACTATTTATTGCTTTCTTCCTGCAGCGAGTCAGAGGGCAAAGGTCTTTAACAGCTTCTGGAGATGGTGCCGCAGCTGTGCTGCAGCCCGCAGGCTTGATGCAGGGGAAGTTGGTCTCCTGGGATATCCGGGCCCACGGCCACGTAAAGTGTTGGAGCTGGAACTGTTTCCAGGGTCCAGCCATGGCAGGGTCTTAGTGTCTCTCGGGAGGGTAAACAATGGCACAAATCACTTCTGTCAAGGGCCTGGGCAACCATCAGAAGTCCTTGGCCAGCCTTCTCCCTGAGCAACATTTTCCGGCTCAGAAAGGGAAACTCTCCAGCTTCCTTTTACAGCATATCATGACCCTGAGGCCCTTGTATCCACAAAGAGCACTTTGTCACAGGCTATAGCAGTCGGCACCAGCTAGTCCACTATTGAGGCCCCTAATGTGCACCCATGGTATAAAAACTCAGTTTGAAAGAAGTTTTTGTTGTAAGGCATGGCAATCAGAATGTCTGTTTACTCAATGAACAAATATACATAGAGTACCTAGGGTACGTCTGGCCTTGTCCTGGGCTTAGGAGCTCCCAGAATGGTGTCTCCTGCTGATTTGACCCTGAAATGTTCAGAGACTCCTGACATTGGTGTCCAGTCATTCAGCTTTTTCTGAACCAGTCTGGGAGATGACCAGGAATTAACTAGGAAAGTCTTTCCCTACTTCTTAGTTTTGGGGACCCCACCCCACAACCGAATGACCTCAATATTGGACTTGCAATATAGACATGCAATTCTCCCTCTCTCACTTCCAAGGAGGTTGGCCTGAGAGGTGAAGGAAGGGTAACGATGCATGAGCCACATCCATAAATCCATAAAGCAGACTTGATCATTCCCAGTGATCAAATTCCAGTATCACAGATCTCATTCTGTAATGACCAAACTCAAAAAAGAGTAAGCCTATGATGTCAGCCTCTATAATTCTATCGGTCAGCCAGTTCCCTGCTTGGAGTGATTATGAGACCTGGTGATGGTTATTAACTCCCTGTGATCCACCAGGAATTTGCGGTCACAGCCCTTTAGCACTGTTCTTCATAAGTGCAGTTGGTCCTCCTCAAACTCTGCAGATTCTATATTTGTGAACTTGCTGACTCTCTAAAACTTAAGTGTGACCCAAAAATCAATACTCATGGAACTTTTGTGGTCACTCTCAGACATGTGCAGATCACTGAAAAATTCAAGTCGCCCAACGTATACATTTCCAGCTGAGGCTGAACATGGCAAGGCTCTGCATTCATGTTTCAGCTCTTCTACTGTATACAAGGGTCCTTTATGCAGTCTATTTAGTGCCACGTTTTTTGCATTTTTGTGCTTTTTTTTTTTTGGTGATTTTGCTGTTTAAAATGGTCCCCAGGTGTGGTGCTGAAGAGCTTGTCTAGAGTTCCCAAGCACAAGAAGGCTGTGATGAGCTTTATGGAGAAAACAGTATGTGTATTTAGATAAGCTTCATTCAGATAAGTTATAGTGCCATTGGCCATGTGTTCAACATTAATGAATCAACAATATATATTAAATTAGGTGTCTTTAAACAGAAACACATATAAAACATGGTTATGTACTGACTAGTTGACAAAAACATTGTGAGGAGAGGCTCACAGAAACCTCACACAGGCAATGAGGTCTGGTCTAGGCTTGGGTTTTGGTGTATGTCCTACTAGTTCCCTCTGTGTGTCCACCGTCCAGAGACTCAGCCCCAGCTGGCCCAGGGCCTGTGCCTTCTAATTGCCATGTGGCTCTGGCTTTTCTGGCCAAAAAGATGATGCATCACTCACCCTAGCCTCTCCACAGGTGACAGCCACAGATGCAGACAGTGGCCCATTTGGCCTCCTCTCCTATTCCTTGGGTGCTGGACTTGGGACCTCAGGGTCTCCCCCTTTCCGCATTGATGCCCACAGTGGTGATGTGTGCACAACCCAGACCCTGGACCGCGACCAGGGGCCCTCAAGCTTCGACTTCACCGTGACTGCTGTGGATGGGGTGAGTAGGCAGACCATGGGCAGGTTGGAACACTGGGATAGAGTATTCACCAGGGCCAGACAAGATCCATCTGACTTATGGCTACATATCTCACCAGGGAGGCCTCAAGTCCATAGTGTATGTGAAGGTATTTGTGTCAGACGAGAATGATAACCCACCTCAGTTCTATCCACGGGAGTATGCTGCCAGTCTGAGTGCCCAGAGTCCACCAGGCACAGCCGTGCTGAGGGTGCGTGCCCATGACCCTGACCAGGGGCCCCATGGGCGACTCTCCTACCACATCCTGGCTGGCAATAGCCCCCCACTCTTTACCTTGGATGAGCACTCAGGTGAGGATCCTGCCATACCTAGAGTTTATCCCCCATCCCCCTCCCACCTGCCTAAATGAAGTACTGCCCCCCTTTCAACTCCATTGTTTCCTTATACATCTCTGCTCTATCCCTCCTCCTAGGGCTGTTGGCAGTAGCCTGGCCCTTGGCCAGACAGGTCAACTCTGTGGTGCAGCTGGAGATTGGGGCTCAGGATGGAGGTGGCCTGAAGGCAGAGCTCAGTGCCCGAGTCAACATCAGCATTGTGCCTGGAACCCCCATACCGCCCATATTTGAACAACTACAGTATGTCTTTTCTGTGCCAGAGGATGTGGCACCAGGCACCAGTGTGGGCATAGTCCAGGCACACAACCCACCAGGTATCATTTATCATTATGCCCACTTGGTGCCATACCTAGACACCCCAGTAAAACCCTGGAGCTCCATCTCAGGGTACCCTGGATAGCTCCAGTCAACACACTCTGGTTCCAATTCCCAACACCTTCTTGGGCATATGTAGACATCCTGCTTTATTCCCAAGTACATGAATATTACCCTAATGCCACCTAGCTTCTCTGCCAACACCTCCCTCTCCTCCTAATCCTTTGAAAGGCACAGGCATGAGCATTTTGTAGCCCCTCTTGGGTTCAGAGCCTGGCCCCAACTCAGTAGGTGCCCCTCCATTTCTTTCCTGACCCTTCTCTACTCCCTAGGTCGCTTGGGGCCTGTGACACTCACCCTATCAGGCGGGGATCCTCGAGGACTCTTCTCCCTAGATGCGATCTCCGGGCTGTTAAAGACGCTTCGCCCTCTGGACCGGGAGCTGCTGGGGCCAGTGCTGGAGCTGGAGGTGCAGGCAGGTAGTGGAGTGCCCCCAGCTTTCACTGTGGCTCGGGTGCGTGTGCTGCTGGATGATGTGAATGACAATTCCCCAGCCTTCCCTGCACCTGAAGACACCGTGTTACTGCCACCAAGCACTGCCCCAGGGACCCTCATCTATACACTGCGTGCTCTGGACCCCGACTCAGGCATTAACAGTCGAGTCACTTTTAACCTTCTTGCTGGAGGTGGCGGGGTGTTCACTGTGGACCCCACAACGGGCCACGTACGACTTATGGGACCTTTGGGGCCCCCAGGGGGGCCAGCACATGAACTGGACCTGGAAGCCCGAGATGGGGGCTCCCCACCCCGCACCAGCCACTTTCGACTTCGGGTGGTGGTACAGGACTTGGTTACCCGTGGGCTGGCTCCTCACTTTGACAGCCTTACCTACCGTGTGGACCTGCCCTCAGGCACCACCCCTGGAACTCAGGTTCTGCAAGTGAAGGCTCGAGCACCTGATGGGGGCTCTGTCACCTACCACCTTGCAGGAGATGGGCCAAGTAGCCCTTTTGGCCTAGAGCCACAGAGTGGGTGGCTGTGGGTGCGGGCAGCACTGGACCGTGAGTCCCAGGAGCTGTACACACTAAAGGTAATGGCAGTGTCGGGGTCCAAAGCTGAGTTGGGGCAGCAGACAAGCACAGCCACTGTAAGGGTCAGCATCCTCAACCAGAATGACCACAGCCCCCGCTTGTCTGAGGAGCCCACCTTCCTAGCTGTGGCAGAGAACCAGCCCCCAGGGACCAGTGTGGGCCGGGTCTATGCCAGTGACCGAGACTCTGGACCCAATGGACGTCTGACCTACAGCCTGCGACAGGTGTCAGAAGACAGCAAGGCCTTCCGCATCCACCCCCAGACTGGTGAGTCCTGGCATCCAAATTCTGAGACCCCGTGGCCTCATCCTCAGACTGGTGAACACCCAGACAGGATCCCCAGAGCCTGGTCATGAAGACCGGGACTAAGCCTGGAGTTTCACCATGAGATTCTCTCCCACACACCCCAAGCCTCAGCTTCTCAGTTACAGGTCTCTGGCTCTGCATCCCTAGCTAGCCCATACATGATCCCTCTCCTGCACTCCCAGGAGAAGTGACCACACTCCAAACCCTGGACCGAGAGCGGCAGAGCAGCTACCAGCTCCTGGTGCAGGTGCAGGATGGAGGGAGCCCACCCCGCAGTACCACAGGCACCATGCACATCGCAGTGCTCGACCTCAACGACAACAGTCCCACCTTCCTGCAGGCTTCCGGGGCTGCTGGCGGGGGCCTCCCTATACAGGTATGTGAGGCAGAAGGACCCTGCTCCGAAGAAGTGAGAGGGAATGGGTGCCTCCTCATAAAGCTGTAGGTGTAGGTGAGATGATTTTTGGAATAGGTGTGAGAGCAAAAAAAGGGCTCTACGTGCACACAGGTGAGGGGAACTCCATCCTGAGTTGTTTCAGGAATCCAAAAGAGACAACTGTAGGTGAGTTGTGTGTCCCCACAGGTAGCAGATCGAGTGCCTCCAGGAACACTGGTGACAACTCTTCAGGCCAAGGATCCAGATGAAGGGGAGAATGGGACCATCCTGTACACTCTGACTGGTATGGGGGTGGAGAGAAGGGAATTGATGGGTGTGGCACACCCTCATGACCTGTTCAGCTCTGGGACCCAAGCCTTCACCCTTCCACTGCCGGTCCCCAGGTCCTGGCTCAGAGCTCTTCTCTCTGCACCCTCACTCGGGGGAGTTGCTCACTGCAGCACCCCTGATCCGAGCAGAGCGGCCCCACTATGTGCTGACGCTGAGTGCTCACGACCAAGGCAGCCCTCCTCGGAGCTCCAGCCTCCAGCTGCTGGTGCAGGTATAGCTGCCCCTCCTCCAATCTGTCTGTCCATTTGGCCACCGCTGTGGGCCCACCTCCAACAGCTCCACCTTCGTTGGGTCTTTTCCCCCTCCTCTCAGGCTACTCTGAGCACCCTTCCTGCTACCCATCGGGCCAACCCAGACCCCCTTTTACACGGGTCCCCCTGATTTCTTCCTCCCGCCTCGGTCCACAACAGGTGCTTCCCTCAGCTCACTTGGCTGAGCCCCTGCCAGATCCTTCAGAACCAGACCCCACGGCCCCGGTGCCTGTCGTGCTGACGGTGACAGCAGCCGAGGGGCTGCAGCCCGGCTCCCTGTTGGGCTCGGTGGCGCCGCCGGAGCCCGCGGGGGT
>NW_015504667.1:600910-618872 GCF_001595765.1 Miniopterus natalensis | reverse complement strand
CCGTGTCTTTGTCACCGATGAGAACGACAACGCGCCCGCCTTCGCCTCGCCCTCGCGGGTGCGCCTCCCGGAAGATCAGCCGCCTGGGCCCGTGGCGCTGCACGTGGTCGCCAGGGACCCGGACCTGGGCGAGGCCGCGCGCGTGACCTACCGCCTGGCCGCCGGCGGGGACGGCTGCTTCCGGCTGCACCCGAGCTCTGGTGAGTGGGGTCCGGCCGCCGGTACGAGGAGGGAGTGATGCGGGGGGAGTGTGGAGATTGCCCTCCAACCTGCTCCACTGCGCACGTAGGAGCGCTGTCCCTGGTGCGGCCGCTGGACCGCGAACACCGCGCTGAGCACTTTCTGACGGTGGTGGCCTCGGACCACGGCTCCCCGCCGCGCTCAGCCACACAGCTCCTCACCGTCAGCGTCGCCGACGTCAACGACGAGGCACCCGCTTTCCAGCAGCAGGAGTACAGCGTCCTCTTGCGGGAGAACAGCCCGCCCGGCACATCTCTGCTAACTCTGCGGGCAACCGACCCGGACCTGGGTAAGACCTTGAGGGGCGGGGGAGTTGAGAGAAGGTGGACTGGGGCAAAAAAAGACCACCCTCCGTGCTGCCTCTCCTCAGGGGCCAATGGGCAAGTGACATATGGAGGCATCTCTGGCGAGAACTTCTCCCTGGACCCAGACACTGGAGTTCTCACAACTCTTCGGGCCCTGGATCGGGAGGAGCAGGAGGAGATCAACCTGACAGGTACACATTGACAGGACCCGGAAAGCCTGAGAGGCGTTGTAAGCTCCAATGTTACGTAGGCAAACCCCCAAATTACCTTCTAGAAGCTGCCACCTATTGTAGCACAGCTTCTGTTACATTTTTTGGATCCTTTTGGGGATTCAGCAGTTTGGCCAAGTGCAGGGTCAGCTGCTTCTAGGCTGTCACCAGTGTGCACAAGCTCTCAAATGCATAATGTCACAGCTGTAACCTCTAGGATTCCCTCAGATTACACTGCAGACATCTAACAGAGGAGCATATTGTTACTGAGTACCTGAGAGGTGAAGTGGCTTTCTCAAGCTAACACAGCTTGAAAATGGCAAAGCTGGACCCAGATCTTCAGATACCTCATTTAGTGTCTTTTCTGTCACACAGCCATTAATCCAAGATATATCTTGCATGCACCACGCATGAATGGTGGGGAAAAAATAACATCCCTGACACCTGTCTATTTATGTGTGCATGTCCACATGTAGGCACCTGTGTGCTTGTGGGGTGTGGAGAGATGGACATTTTCTGTTTTGTGTGTGTACCTGGTGAACACATATGAACACTGTGTGGTGTGGATTTCTCCTTGGGATGGGAGCAGGCTGGAGCTCACTGATTTTGCTTCCTCACAGTGTATGCCCGGGACAGGGGATCACCCCCGCTGTTGACCCATGTCACAGTGCGAGTGGCTGTAGAGGATGAGAATGACCATGCCCCCACCTTTGGGAGTGCCCGTCTCTCCCTGGAAGTGCCCGAGGGCCAGGACCCCCAGACCCTTACCATGCTGCGGGCCTCTGACCCAGATGTGGGAGCAAACGGGCAACTGCAGTACCGCATTCTGGGTGAGAACCTTCCCAGTACCTGCTCCACGTTGGCCTAAGTCAACTCAGTCAGTGTGCGAGGGTCTCCTTTCCTTCCCTTTGTGCATCCCTCTTTTTCTTTCATGCATATGTCTGTGTCTCTGCATGTCTCCTGTGCTTCAGCTCTTTATCTCCCTCTATGTCTCTGTTTTTAACTTTTGTTTCTTTTTCTTTCTTGTCTCTCCCTGTAGAGCAGTTGTTCTCAAACTTTTTGGACTCAGGGACCCTTAACATTCCTAATTTTTGAGATTCCTGAAGAGCTTTTGTTTATATAATAGTACGATATGTCATTATAATAAGTATGTAATATAAATATATAAGTATGTCTATTTACTATACTAGATATTAAAGCTGAGAAGATTATAAAATATTACAAAGCAAGCCAGTGAAGTATATACTACTTGCCATATTTCTGCATAGGCGCATGTTAGGGTTTCAAATAATTTGTTGGATAGTAATGAGGTTGCAAAGATTATAGCAGGTGTAACTGAAGGTAAGCCAGCAAAAACTGAATGGATCTCTGAGCATATTTATGTTCTAAACTTTCTATCTAGAATATTCTAGGAAACACAAGAATATATCAGCACACATTCCATTAACCATCCAAGTGATGATGTCATCCCATGTACCATCTGGACTGCACTGTACATTGAGAGATAGGATGAAAAAGGCATGTAATGTCTTAGCATTGCTCTGAACGTAGTTTTGATCTTATGTATCCCTTGAAAGGGTCTCAGGGGAGTTCCCATACCACACTCTTAAGATCATCTGCTTTATAGAATCTTTCTTTACCTGTGTTTCTCTTTGTTTCTCTGCCTTCCTCCCATTTTCCCTCTTTCTCTCTCTGTTTTTCTCCTCCTTTCTCTCCCCATCTCCTTTCTCTCCCGCCCCTCCCCTCTATCTCATTCTTTGCTATTGCCTATAAATCAGCCACACTCCCATGGGCTGATACATGTGTGTTTATGTGTGCATGCCCTTCTCTGCAGATGGGGATCCGTCAGGAGCCTTTGTCCTAGATATAGCCTCTGGGGAGTTTGGTACCATGAGACCACTAGACCGGGAGGTGGAACCAACATTCCAGCTGCGGATAGAGGCCCGGGATGGAGGCCAGCCAGCTCTCAGTGCCACTCTGCTTGTGACAGTGACAGTGCTGGATGCCAATGACCATGCCCCAGCCTTTCCTGTGCCTGCCTACTCTGTGGAGGTGCCTGAGGATGCACCTACAGGGACTCTCCTGTTGCAGCTGCAGGCTCATGACCCTGATGCTGGGGCCAATGGCTATGTGACCTACTATCTGGGTGCAGGTGCAGCAGGAGCCTTTCTGCTGGAGCCTAGCTCTGGGGAACTGCGCACAGCCACAGCCCTAGATAGAGAGCAGTGTCCCAGCTACACCTTTACCGTGAGTGCGGTGGATGGTGCAGCTGCTGGGCCCCTGAGCACCACGGTACCTGTCACCATCACAGTGCGTGATGTTAATGACCATGCACCCACCTTCCCCACCAGTCCCCTGAGGCTGCGCCTGCCCCGCCCAGGCCCCAGCCTCAGCACCCCCACCCTGGCTCTGGCCACTCTGCGAGCCGAAGACCGTGATGCTGGTGCCAATGCCTCCATCCTCTATCGGCTGGCAGGCACACCACCTCCTGGCACCTCTGTGGACTCCTACACCGGTGAAATCCGTGTGGCCCGCTCCCCTGTAACCCTGGGCCTCCGGGATCGTGTGCTCTTCATTGTGGCCACTGACCTTGGCCGCCCTGCCCGTTCTGCCACCGGTGTGGTCATTGTTGGGCTACAGGGGGAATCTGAACGTGGACCTCGCTTTCCCCGTGCTAGTAGTGAAGCTGTGCTCCGTGAGAATGCACCCCCAGGTGGGTTCTGGCCACGTCTCCCAGCCTTATACCCCTGCATGGGCTGAGGTTACTCACTAAAAGTGACCCCCAAACTTCTTCAGCCTAGTGCTCACAGTCCAACCAATACCATCCTCTCTGCAGGGACTCCCATTGCCTCCCCCAAGGCTGTCCACGCAGGGGGCTCAAACGGACCAATCACCTACAGCATTCTCAGTGGGAATGAGAAAGGGACATTCTCCATCCAGCCTAACACAGGTAAGGGGCAGGAGCAGCGGGCCCTGTGAAGGGACAGGCTCCTGGAGGAGCTCCCCTTTGGGCCCAAGGAGGCGCTGGTGGGGGAGGGGCTGCCCTTGAGTAGGAGGCCCTCAGAGAGGGAGGCTTCAGGGCAAGGAAGAGACTGTCAGCGATGCATTCTGCCTCCTCCCAGGAGCCATCACAGTTCGCTCAGCAGAGGGGCTGGACTTTGAGGCAAATCCACGGCTGCGACTGGTGCTACAGGCGGAGAGCGGAGGAGCCTTTGCCTTCTCTGTGCTGACCCTAACCCTGCAAGATGCCAATGACAATGCTCCCCGCTTCCTACAGCCCCACTATGTGGCCTTCCTGCCTGAGTCAAGGCCCTTAGAGGGGCCCCTGCTGCAGGTATGGGATATGATGGGAAGATGTGGGGCAGGGCTGGTCAGACTTGTCTGTGCCCAGGTCAGTGCCAGCAGCCTCCTACTTCCACCAGGTGGAGGCAGATGACCTGGATCAAGGCCCCAGTGGACAGATCTCCTACAGTCTGGCTGCATCCCAGCCAGCACGGGGACTGTTCCATGTAGACCCAGCCACGGGCACTATCACTACCACAGCCATTCTGGACCGTGAGATCTGGGCAGAAACACGGTGAGCCCTGGCTCTATAGACCGCACCACCCCATCCTGTCTGGGTCCATCCAACTTCAAGCCCTTCCTTGAATTTCCCTCAATCCCTAGGCCACATCCTGAGTCTCTCTAGCCCTGCCCAGTGTTCTCCCTTATCCCCGGACCCCTCCCCCAATTATGCTCCACCTGATTGTGTCCAGGCTGGTCCTGATGGCCACAGACAGAGGAAGCCCAGCCCTGGTGGGCTCAGCTACCCTGACAGTGATGGTCATCGACACCAATGACAATCGCCCTACCATCCCCCAGCCCTGGGAGCTCCGAGTATCTGAAGGTGAGGGCTAGGTAAAGTAAGAGGTACAAAGGGTGATAGGACGGCACTATTCCCCACTCTGGGGCTTCAGAAGTGTCTTGGACCATGCTGAACACATTTGTCCCGTGTATTGCAGATGCACTATTGGGCTCAGAGATTGCACAGGTCACAGGGAATGACGTGGACTCTGGACCCGTGCTGTGGTATGTACTGAGCTCATCTGGACCCCAGGATCCTTTCAGCGTAGGCCGCTATGGAGGCCGTGTCTCCCTCACAGGCCCCCTGGATTTTGAGCAGCGTGACCGCTACCATCTGCAGCTGCTGGCACATGATGGGCCTCACGAGGGCCGTGCCAACCTCACGGTGCTCGTAGAGGATGTCAATGACAATGCACCTGTCTTCTCACAGAGCCTCTACCAGGTACCAGTGCCCCTGGATGTCCCCACACCTGGACCCAGGCTTGTTCGTGTTGGAGAGAAATGAGGAGGCTAGAAGTGTCTGAGATGGGCTGGACCTTAGAACTGACCTGGGGATGGAGCTCTGGGGGTGGGAAGTCCCATCTCAAACCAGTCTTGCAAGTCCTGGGTACTGTGTTCAGGTTCTTTGTCCCATGCCCCAAAATGGAGAAAGGTGGGCAATTCAAATACGAAGGAGTATGGGCTCTAAGCTAGAATGGATGCCAAGTAGGACTCCTGGGATCGACCTTCAGAACACAGGCTGAATGGGCAGCAGGGCAGCATGGCCATAAACATTTATCCTCACACCTCAGGTGACGCTGCTTGAGCACACGCCCCCAGGCAGTGCCATTCTCTCCGTCGCTGCCACTGACCGGGACTCAGGTGCCAATGGTCACATCTCCTACCACCTGGCTTCCCCTGCTGAGGGCTTCAGTGTTGACCCCAACAATGGTGCGTCCTTCCCGGGTCTGACTTCTTATCTTTGACTGTGTTGGGTCACATTCCGACCTCATTCCTAGAATTTCTTGCTGGAACTCTTAACTCCTAGATCTCTAACCCAGGGGGACGTTTCCTCCTTTGTCTCTATTATAAACCCTGTCCTGGCTGCATGTCTAGAAGCTGTTCCCTGAATCCTGGAGGCCATCCCATAATCTCCCAGCACACAGGCTGTTCCCTGGAGTCTGACTTCTGAAGCCATTCCTAGGCCCTGAAGGGTCACTTCCTCTGCTCACCCATAGCCTCTGCTGAATGCATGTTTCTCTCCATTCCCTTCTCATCTCAGGGACCTTGTTCACGACAGCAGGAGCAGTGGCCTTGGGCCATGAGGGGCTAGGAGTGGTGGACGTGGTGCTGGAAGCACGAGATCATGGGATGCCAGGCCGGGCAGCTCGAGCCACAGTGCATGTACAGCTGCAGGACCAGAACGACCACGCCCCGAGCTTCACATTGCCCCACTACCGTGTGGCTGTGACCGAGGATCTGCCCCCTGGCTCCACCCTGCTCACCCTGGAGGCCACAGATGCCGATGGAAGCCGCACCCATGCCACTGTGGACTACAGCATCATCAGTGGCAACCGGGGACGAGTCTTCCAGCTAGAACCCCGTCTTGCTGAAGCTGGGGAGAGTGGTGGACTAGGCCCCCAGGCACTGGGATGCCTGGTGTTGCTTGAGCCTCTAGACTTTGAAAGCTTAACCCAGTACAATCTAACTGTGGCTGCAGCTGACCGGGGGCAGCCACCTCGCAGCTCAGCGGTGCCGGTCACCGTCACTGTGCTGGACGTCAACGACAACCCACCCGTTTTTACCCGAGCATCGTACCGCGTGGCAGTGTCCGAGGACACGCCTGTTGGAGCCGAGCTGCTGCATGTGGAGGCCTCTGACGCTGATCCTGGCCTTCATGGCCTCGTGCGTTTCACCCTCACCTCGGGTGACCCTTCAGGGCTCTTTGAGCTGGATGAGAGCTCGGGTGCCTTGCGACTGGCCCACCCCTTGGACTGTGAGACCCAGGTTCTACATCAGCTTGTAGTTCAGGCTGCTGACCCTGTGGGGGCACACTTTGCACTGGCACCAGTGACCATTGAGGTCCAGGATGTGAATGACCATGGCCCAACCTTCCCACTGAGCTTGCTCAGCACCAGCCTAGCGGAGAACCAGCCTCCAGGCACCCTTGTGACCACTCTGCATGCGATTGATGGGGATGCCGGGGCTTTTGGGAGGCTGCGCTACAGCCTGTTGGAGGCTGGGCCTGGGCCTGAGGGACGCGAGGCATTTGCACTGAACAGCTCAACAGGAGAGCTGCGGGCACGAGTGGCCTTTGACTATGAGCACACAGGAAGCTTCCAGCTGCTGGTGGGTGCTGCCGATGCTGGGAACCTCTCAGCCTCGGTCACTGTGTCAGTGCTGGTGACTGGTGAGGATGAGTATGACCCAGTATTCCTGGCTCCAGCTTTCCACTTCCAAGTGCCAGAAGGCGCCCGGCGTGGCCACAGTCTGGGTCACGTGCAGGCCACAGATGAGGATGGCGGTGCCGACGGCCTGGTGCTCTATTCCCTTGCCACCTCTTCTCCCTACTTTGGTATCAACCAGACTACCGGTGCCCTGTACCTGCGGGTGGACAGCCGAGCACCAGGCAGTGGGACAGGCCCCTCTGGGGGTGGGGGCCGGACCCGGCGTGAGGCACCACGAGAGCTGAGGCTGGAAGTGGTCGCACGGGGGCCTCTGCCAGGTTCAAGGAGTGCCACAGTGCCCGTGACTGTGGATATCACCCACACTGCCCTGGGCCTGGCACCTGACCTCAACCTGCTATTGGTGGGGGCTGTGGCCGCCTCCCTGGGAGTGGTGGTGGTACTTGCATTGGCGGCCCTGGTCCTTGGGCTGGTGCGGGCCCGTAGCCGCAAGGCAGAGGCAGCACCTGGCCCAATGTCACAGGCAGCACCCCTGGCCAGTGGCTCTCTGCAGAAGCTGGGCCGGGAGCCACCCAGCCCACCACCCTCAGAGCACTTGTATCACCAGACTCTCCCCAGCTATGGTGGGCCAGGAGCTGGAGGTCCCTACCCCCGGGGTGGCTCCCTGGACCCTTCCCATTCAAGTGGCCGAGGCTCAGCAGAGGCTGCAGAGGATGACGAGATCCGCATGATCAACGAGTTCCCCCGTGTAGCCAGTGTGGCCTCCTCCCTGGCTGCTCGTGGCCCCGACTCAGGCATTCAGCAGGATGCAGATGGACTGAGTGACACATCCTGCGAGCCACCTGCCCCCGACACCTGGTATAAGGGCCGAAAGGCAGGGCTGCTGCTGCCAGGTGCAGGAGCCACTCTGTACCGAGAAGAGGGGCCCCCAGCCACTGCCACGGCCTTCCTGGGGGGCTGTGGCCTGAGCCCTGCACCCACTGGGGACTATGGCTTCCCAGCAGATGGCAAGCCATGCGTGGCAGGTGCACTGACGGCCATAGTAGCTGGAGAGGAAGAGCTCCGGGGCAGCTATAACTGGGACTACCTTTTGAGCTGGTGCCCTCAGTTCCAGCCGCTGGCCAGCGTGTTCACAGAGATTGCCCGGCTCAAGGATGAGGCTCGGCCATGTCCCCCAGCTCCCCGTATTGACCCACCACCCCTCATCACTGCCGTGGCCCACCCAGGAGCTAAGTCTGTGCCCCCCAAACCAGCCAGCACAGCTGCAACCCGGGCCATCTTCCCACCGGCCTCTCACCGCTCCCCCATCAGCCATGAAGGCTCCCTGTCCTCAGCTGCCATGTCCCCCAGCTTCTCACCTTCACTGTCTCCTCTGGCTGCTCGCTCACCTGTTGTCTCGCCATTTGGGGTGGCCCAGGGCCCCTCAGCCTCAGCACTCAGCGCAGAGTCCGGCCTGGAGCCACCTGATGACACGGAGCTGCACATCTGACTGTGGCCCAGGCTGGGCCCCGACCTGGGACACCCACAGTGTCCCCAATGCAGGCCCCATCTGAGCCTGCCCTGGGCAGCCTCGGACCATGATTGGCCACAGGGGAAACCAGCTCCCCATCCCAAACTCTCCAGTGGGAGCAGCTCACATATCTAACCCTGGCCCCATCGGAGTACCAGCACCACAGAGGCCCTGTGGCACTGACCTGTGGCCAGGTCCAATGTGGGGAGAAATATGAAGGAGGCAGCAGCCCTGGGTTCTCCTCAGTGAGGGCTTTCTGCCCTGTGCAGCACCCTGAGATGGAGCTGAGACTTTATTTATTGGGGGTAGGGGGGATGGGCAAGGTCCTCCATCCTGTTTGGGCCCAGCTTCTTTGGGTTCCACTTACACCCCTGCCCCTTCCCAGAACCAAGTGCCAATTCTCACTCTGGAGCCTTAATAAACTGCAGTTTGTATCCAGCGTCTGGCTCAGTTCTGTGGGGGGCCAGAGGGATTGGAAGGCACCTGGCACATTGTGGACACCTCAGGAGGCACAGAGGGGTGGTAGACACTGGCACCCAGGGTGGCAATGGCACTGGGAGCCATCTCTCTGTAGTTGAACTTTCCCTTTAAGGCAGGAGGCCAGGAAGAAGGACAGTGACCAAGAGAGAGATTGTTTGGGTGAGGAGGGACCTTAGGGATGGTCAGCTCTAGGCCTTAGGGTCTTCAAGGAGGTAGGGGTAGATACAGGAGCAGCCAAGGGTTTATGTGTTTTTTTTGGAGCCACTATATATTCACATGCACTAGGAGCTCAAATGTGTTGAGCCTTTGCCATCAGACTCTTCTGAGCGATTTGCCTATTTTATCTGTAAATTTTCACTTCAGCCCTATAAGAAAGGCCACTTTTAATATAACAGTTTATATTCTAAGTAAAGAAACCTGAGCTCTGAGAGGTTAGGTCACTTGTTTAATATACAGCTAGGAAGAACCCAGGTCTTTGGGTCTGTGGACCTCTAGGGCTTCTTTCTTAAGCCCCCCTACACCTTGTGGTGAGTCCTGACTGGACTCTGGTAGCCCAGGGCTTGATGGGCCACAGAGGGTCCAAGTAGCAGCCCCACCCGCTCCCCCAGTATTCGGGACCGCCCACTTGGGGGAGGAGCCCTCACGTCACCAGTTTCTAGGCTGAAGGGTGGTTGTAATAGACTCGGGTTCATGTGATCTGTCACATGACAAAAGATCTGCTGAGAGACGGAATGGGACTGCGACCCTGGTGAGAAATTAGGAGGGCCTGGGAGAAGGAGATCACATTGGAGGGAGTACATGTTGGAGGGTGGGGCTACAATGACTGGCCAGCTCCCTCTGAAACCCACCTGCCACCCCTGCAGCCTCCTAGGGCTCCTAGCCCTCCTCATTGCGGGCAAATGCAGTTACAGCCCGGAGCCCGACCAGCGGCGGACGTGAGTTGATTTAGCACTGACTACCCCCTTCCCCATATGCCCTGTCCCACACCCACTGTCCTGGTCCTAGCCTCCCTCACCCCCTCACCAGCTCCTGGTACTCGCTGCATAGTCTCAACCCCAAGTTCCCAGGCTGTCACCTATCATCCACTTCCTCTGAGCCACATGCACAGCTGGGATCCTACCCAAGGTCTCAGCCCCTAATCCCGAACCTTCTGTGACTATTTCCCATCGCCGCCCTAACAAAGGCCATGTTCCTGACCTGACAGGCTGCCCCCAGGCTGGGCGTCCCTGGGCCGTGTGGACCCTGAGGAAGAGCTGAGTCTCACCTTTGCCCTGAGACAGCAGAACTTGGAAAGACTGTCTGAACTGGTTCGGGCTGTGTCGGATCCTGGCTCTCCTCGCTACGGTGCCTTTTGGGACTAGGGACGGGATGTGGGATGCAGTGCAGGGACACAGGGCTGGGCTGAGCCTGGAACAGTGCAGATTACGTTAGGGCCGTGCTCGTGGTGCCTGTCAACGGGGGGATATGGGGCAGATGAATGACAGTGGCTCTCGTTGAAGAGCTTCTAAAAAAAAAGTGAACTGAAGCTAAACTGTCCAAAACTAACTCATTTTTTCCCCAAAAACATTTCCACTTGTGTTCATCAGGCTAGAAACCTAAAAGTGAATGTGGCTAAGAACACAGACTTTCCCTTGGCTGGTGTGGCTCAGTTGGTTGGAGCGTCATCTCCGTGTACCAGAAGGTCGAGGGTTCAGTTCCTGTTCAGGAAACATACCTAGGTTGCTTTTGATCCCTGGTCAAGGCGCACATGGGAGGCAACCGCTTGCTGTATCTCTCTCACATCATGTTTCTCTCTCTCCACCTGCCTCCTTCTCTAAAATCAATTTTTTTTAATCTATTTCATTTTTGTTAATCTTCACTGGAGGATTTTTTTTTCAGAGATTGGAAGGGAGGGAGGGGAGGACAGAGAGAGAGAGACATGGACATGAGAGAGAGACATCAATTGGTTGCCTCCTGCATGTGCCCCGACCGGATCTGGGGATCGAACTTGCAACCCAGGTACGTGCCCTTGACTAGGAATGGAACCCTAGATCCTCTGGTCTGCAGGCTGAGGCTCTAGCCACTGAGCCAAACGGGCCAGGGCTCAATTTAAAAATAAAAAGAATAAAGTTGACTATAACTTAAAAAGGAAAAAAAAAGCACAGGCTTTGTGATCAGATCTGGATCCTATGACTCTACTTCTTACCAGCTACCAGACAAATGGGGAAGTAGCATCTAGTACAGATGCTCCTTGACTTACAATGGATGTTACATCCCAATATACCCATCATAAGTTCCAAATACTGTTAAATCAAAAATGCTTTTAATACATCATAGCTTAGTCTAGCCTGCCTTAAATGTGCTCAGAACACAATATCCGAAAAACTGGTAGAGTACCAGTTGTTTACCCTCACGATCCCGTGCCTGACTGGGAAGCCACAGCTTCCTGCCACTGCCCAGCATCAGGAGACAGTATCATACCACATATCGCTAGCCCCAGAAAAGATCAAAATTCAGAATTTGGTTTCTACAGAATACATACTTGTCTTGCACCATTGTAGTCGAAAAATCGTAAGCAGGGGACTGTCCGCACATCTAGGTGCTCATCAGCTCAAATTCCTCAAATCCAGTCCCACTTCCTCCACTCAGATGCTGAGGTTGCCACTTCTAACTCTGAAATAGCCTTTGGAGTCGTCCACTTCTCACCATCCCTTGTTGCCACAAACTCAGCTTATTCTCTCATCTGGCTGCTGCCCAGCCCAGTGACTCTCTTCCCGTTCACCCCACTCCCTACTCTCTCAAACTGTTGATGTTTTGCTCCAATGATCAAGCTGGATTGTGTCCTTCCCCTGCTTGCAGCCCTTCAGGGTGGGTAGAGGAGTGGGAAGGCAGTCTCAGGTGAACCCACGAGGCAAATACCAGCGTGCATGGCTCCATGCAGGAAAACAGTGACTCACCATCACGTTAAGCTTAAAATCAGCAAGTATGAAAACTTGAGCTAAATTAGATGTCATCTTATAATTGGCTTTAAAAGTTTTGAAAACTGTTATGGGAGATAAGCTTAAAATGGACAGTTTTAATTTAAGAACCTCATTTGTTTTTCATGATCATTGCAATACATGCTGTGGTGCCACATTTGCAACCTAGTAGCCTCTAGGATAAATCCATTTTCCTGGCCTTGGCATTCCAACTCTCTCCAGCTTTTCTGGATCCCTAAGTATAAGCTGCACCTGCACAGCCTTTTTTGCTGTAAAGTCCCTCAAGACCCTTCTCCAGGCTCCTGATGTCTCCTGGTTGAGGTCCAAAAAGGGAAACTTGGAAAAGCAATGAATGAAGGCAAGAGCTTCTACTGAATCCCTGCAGGAAAATACCTGACCCTGGAGGATGTGGCTGAACTGGTCCGGCCATCACCACTGACCCTCCACACAGTCCAAAAATGGCTCTTGGCGGCTGGAGCCCGGAACTGCCACACAGTGATCACACAGGACTTTCTGACCTGCTGGATGAGTGTCCGGTGAGAGAATGATTGCCCCACGGAGGGTACCAATCATTCCATCAGGGAGACTAGTCACCCCAATGGGAGGGAGCTGAGAGCTTGCTGGTGGCTATGGGTAAGAGTTGGCTGGCGGCTCTGGGTGAGAGCTAACGCATGGGTAGACAACTAACTGCCCAGTGACACTCATGCAGCCTTCTCTGCTCTGTTTTATGCTTTTTGACTTCTGTTCTCTGATCTCTGACCTCCAGACAGGCAGAGCTGCTGCTCTCTGGGTCTGAGTTTCATCGCTATGTGGGGGGACCTGCAGAGACCCATGTTGTAAGGTCCCCACATCCCTACCAGCTCCCGAAGGCCTTGGCCCCCCATGTGGATTTTGGTAACACCCAGTGGGGTTGGTGGGGTTGGGGCAGGCAGAGGCAGGGGCTGGAGAAATTTAGATGCCATGGGGGAGGTTGGGGTGATCAGCAGTAAAGTGGGGATTGGAGTCTAAAAGATCTCCTCAAACTTGATCTCCTCCCCACAGTGGGGGGGCTGCACCGCTTTCCCCCTATATCTTCCTTGAGGCAACGCCCTGAGCCACAGGTGGCAGGGACTGTTGGCCTGCACCTGGGGGTGACCCCATCCGTGATCCGTAAGCGATACAACTTGACAGCACAAGACGTGGGCTCTGGCACAACCAACAACAGCCAAGCCTGTGCCCAGGTGAGCCATGCAAGAGCCCTAGGGTCCTTGAAGCCTCCCCAGGGAGCCTGACTAGCCAAGGGTGTGCTCTTATCCCCTGTCTTGTGATCTAGGATGGTATCCCCTGCCCTGACCCTTGGGGCTGTGTCCTCTGACCCATAATATCTGCTTTGATTTCTTCCATAGTTCCTGGAGCAGTATTTCCATGACTCAGACCTGGCTGAATTCATGCATCTCTTTGGCGGGAACTTTGCACACCAGGAATCAGTAGCCCGTGTGGTGGGACAACAAGGCCGGGGCCGGGCCGGACTGGAGGCCAGTCTAGATGTGCAGTACCTGATGAGTACTGGCGCCAACATCTCCACCTGGGTCTACAGTAACCCTGGTACTGCCAAGGGGATTGGTTGGTGGGGAGAGGGACAGGGGTGAGTGGTGATCTTTGCTCCCCCAAGAGAATCCCATGAACTAGAGGGAGATCCTGACAACCCACCAAATGACTGCATTGTGCTCCCCTACCCACAAAAAATGCAGGCCGGCATGAGTCACAGGAGCCCTTCCTGCAGTGGCTCCTGCTGCTCAGTAATGAGTCAGCCCTGCCATCTGTGCACACGGCGAGCTACGGAGACGACGAGGACTCCCTCAGCAGTGCCTACATCCAGAGGGTCAACACTGAGTTCATGAAGGCTGCTGCTCGGGGTCTTACCCTGCTTTTTGCCTCAGGTGACCTCCTACTGGAAACTTAGACACCCCCCCCACCCCCACCCAACCTGAGAGCTCTAACCCCACAGTGACTCCTGATCCTGATGTCTGACTCATAATCTGAATTTAACAGGGACCACTGACCTGAGCTCTAATCTCTGACTTCTTGCAGTAATGACTAACACTTGAATTTCAATTTTGTCTCTGACAACCAAACCTACATACCAAGCTCTCACTAATTAATTTGAATGCTAAACTTGGTCTCTCTCCTAGGTGACAGTGGGGCTGGGTGTTGGTCTACCTCTGGAAGACACCAGTTCCGTCCCAGCTTCCCTGCCTCCAGGTAAGCACCCCAGCTCACCACTAAATTGTGATCACCAACCTTTCATCTGTGGCCCCATGACCTGGAACCTTTGCCTTGACCCCACCAGGTGCTCCTATGGCTCAGCCTCAGCTTTACGTGCCCTGGTTGGAGGTCCCAGGCCCCAAGTCTCCTGAGTAGGACACAGTTCCCAGCGTTTCTCTTCCTCAGTCCCCAGGCATTTTAGTGGAAGATTTAGTGGGTGTTCTGTGGGAAAAGTATGCAGTCACCTCAGGCCAAGTCTTCAGGGCTCAGAACTTTAGTTATTCCCACCTACATGCTTCCCCACAGAGTCTAGGCCCTCCAGCAACACCCAGGCCATTCCCACCCATTTTGGAGGTACCCTTAGGACCCCTACAATCTGAGTGCTGTCTTCTGCCCTCAGCCCTTACGTCACCACGGTGGGAGGCACATCCTTCCAGAATCCTTTCCGAGTCACAAGTGAGATTGTTGACTATATCAGTGGTGGTGGCTTTAGCAATGTGTTCCCACGACCTTCATACCAGGTATGTGTATGTTTGTGGATGGGAATGGAGGCGGGAGGTCAAGAATCCTCAGTTCAGGGGACATACTCGCTCAACAATGCCTTTCAGGAGGAAGCTGTAGCCAAGTTCCTGAGCTCCAGCCCCCACTTGCCACCATCCAGTTACTTCAATGCCAGCGGACGTGCCTACCCAGATGTGGCTGCCCTCTCTGATGGCTACTGGGTGGTCAGCAACCGCGTGCCTATTCCATGGGTGTCTGGCACTTCGGTGAGAATCAGCCAGGCCTCAAACCTTCAGGAACTATCTTCAACCTGTACCCAAGACCTTGTACCCAGAACCCCTGACTCCCCAGAGACCTGTGATCCTTTCAAACATCCCTCCCCAAAAGTCCAGTCACTCTGAACACCTAATTTCTCTTTGCACCTTCATCCTTGCAGGCCTCTACTCCAGTGTTTGGAGGGATCCTATCCCTGATAAATGAACACAGAATCCTCAGTGGCCACCCACCTCTTGGCTTTCTCAACCCAAGACTCTACCAGCAGCATGGGGCAGGACTCTTTGATGTGAGTGTGGAAGGGAGGTGTGTGGACTTTTTCATAAAGTATGGGGAGTGCTAAGAGAGCAGTTCTGATGGGATAGGATAGTCCCTGGGATGTGAAGACAGGGTGAGGGGGTGTCGTCTGTTAGTACTGGTACTCGCAGGCCCAGATCTGATGCCCACTTTATCCCTAGGTAACCCATGGCTGCCATGAGTCTTGTCTGAATGAAGAGGTACAGGGTCAGGGTTTCTGCTCTGGCCCTGGCTGGGATCCTGTGACAGGCTGGGGAACACCCAACTTCCCAGCTCTGCTGAAGATATTACTCAACCCTTGACCCTTTCCTGCTGGGAGGGTGGGCCTGTCCCCTGCCCCACAGCTGGCAGCTAGTTTCCTTATTCTGCACTGCTGTCCCCTCACCTGTTGACTGCTACAGACAGCTTGTCTCCCTGACCCTGAAGTGCTATGAGAATGACTTGACTCCCAACCCTCCCCTGCTCCATCATACTCAGGTCTCCCTACTCCTGCCTCAGGTTCCTCTACATTTGCTATAACCAGTACTGTTTGGGAGCATCCCCACCCCCACCCCTCACCCCCCCATTCCTTTTTTCTCTTTGCAACCAGGCTTTTCCAAAGGGTTGTCTGCATTGTTTGTGTACATGATTTTACTTTGTGTTTGCGTCTCAATTTATCGTAATGAGACCTCCGCCTTCCCTTTTTTACTCTTTCCTCCCCTGACACAGAAACAGTGGCCTCCCCGCTGCTTCATCAAGTACATGCTTCCCAACCTTTGCTTTAGGGCCCTCTGTCGTACTTGTCCACTCCCTCTCTTTCCTTAGCTCCTAGGACTTCACTTCTTTCCTGACCATTTCCCCTTCCTCCTTCTCCTTCTCTGCTTCCTCACTGAATGTTGGTGTACTTCACTTCTGCATCCTTAGTCTTTTGCTCTTCTCACTCTACCCATTGTCGCCTGGAACAAATCAAAGATTGGCATCCACAGCATCACCATCTCACTAAATCAGACTTTCTATCCAACAGTGACTGATACCTCAAATGCAAGATGTGCCGTTCTCGGCACTTCATCTCTCTTCCTCCTTCCCAATCCCAAACTGTTCTCTTTTGTTTCTTCTTGATAAATGATACTATGCTGCTTCCAAGCAAGCCAGAGAGCTGTCATTCTAGACTCCCATTTCCTTCATCTCCTCCCCCTTCAATAAACAAGTCCTACTGATTTTACCTCTCAAATATATCTTTCTCAACCCACAAGTCCTGCCAATTATATTTCTTATGTAAATCTAGAAGTCATCTACTTCACTCTTTCTCCACTGCTTCTACATTAGCTTAAAGGCACATTCTCTCTCTGAATTATAGGCTCATAAAAAAAATCCCCTTTCTCCCTGCCCTTCCCTAAACCATCTTCCAGAGCATAATGAAAATCACATCAAGCCATTTACTTGAGTAAGATCCTTCCAAGATTATTGGATGAAGTTCAGGCTTCCTATCATGACGCACACACCGGATCCCTTCCTGGCTATGTCTTCCTGAGTAACAAATTGTTTATCCTCCCCTGCTCTCCCCTGAAACATATTCTTTCACTTGTGCTCAAGATATGCTGTGCCCTTAACACTACCCCTGACTCCCCTTTGCTTGTTTGATTTCAAGCATTCTTTCCAGACTCAGTTTAGAAGCCACCTTCTCTTGTGAACCTGTTGGCTCCCTGAAGCTACTTGATTTTGGTATGGCACAAAAAATCTTAGAATTTTGAAGCCAGATCTGTTTGACTGTTGTTTCTAATATAGACTAGCGGAGAGCCTTGGGCAACTAAGTTCATCTCCCTAAGCCTTTTTCTCACTTGTTAAGTGGGGAAAAGGCTATACCTGCCTCTCCTAATAATCAGTGACTAATCAAGTGGAATAAAGTTGATAGAGTGGGCAGCAGATGTTAATTCCCTTCGTTTTCTTGCACTGCACACTCTGTGTCTACCTCTAGTATGGTAACTCCCGCATAGTATTGAAATTGCCAGTTGACCCGTTTGCCTCCCTTTCCAAGACGGGTAGTGTTCAGAGAACGAGAACCTTGTTTTATTTAACTTTGTGTTCCCAAGCCCCTAGCTTAGGATTGGCAAATAGGAGTTGAATAAATGTTCGCTCCGTTGAGACCCGCGCTCTCGCCCTCGCTGGGACTCTGCGCACGCTGCTTACCCGGGCGCAGCCCCTTCCTCCCGCCCGCGCAGCACCGCGCGCTCCGCGGCAGCCCGCTCTCCTGGCAGCCGGCGGCGGGGCGGGGCACGCTTTCCACCTCCACTTCGAACCCTTAAAAGGATGAATACGGGAAGTAGAAATGATGCCGACTGGCAGGCAACCGGTGGTCAAGGGGTGCCGGGCGGTGAGCCCAAAGTAAGGTCTTCAGCAGTCAGGCTGAACGAAGGTCCCAGACGCGCAGGAGAGTCCTCGACATTCCACGGTTCCGGACCCGGCGGAACAGCCTAGGAGTACGGCGGCGCGGGAGGTGGAGCGTCCCGGGCGGCGCGCTCTGCAGGGTCCGCTCTCCGCCCCTGGACGTCTCATCTAACGGGCTTTTAAGCGAACCAGCAGGCGAGAAGCCTGAGGGCCCGAGCGGTCAAGGCCTGGGCGGGGCGAACGCGAGGCGTCTGACGTCACCCTGGTGGTGCGTAACGTGAGCGGAAGCGGAAGCGGCTCTGTTCGCCGCCTCTCCCACCGGCCTGATGAGCTGCAGTGGCTCCGGCGCGGACCC
>NW_015504667.1:573515-584046 GCF_001595765.1 Miniopterus natalensis | reverse complement strand
CCCATCCATCATCAGCTTCAGGACAAGCTTTTGTTTAAGTCCAGCCTGAACTTCAGTGTCTAATGTAGAGAGCCTAGACTGAAGAGAGAGTGATACATGTTTAAGAAATAACAGCATGCCATCTGTTTAAAGAACAATGAGACCAGTTTAAGAAACGACTTGAGAACAAATCTAAGAAGTGGCAAGAGTAGTAAGAGGCAAACGGGAGTGGGAGGGGCTGCCCCATTGTGAAAGGCAGTAGTTCTCCAGCTTGAGAGTGCAGTGGAATTATCTGGGAGGCTTGTTATATTGCAGATTGCTAAACCCTCGCCCAGTTTCTGTTTCAGAGGATCGGGATAGGGTTTGAGATTTTTTCTGGTTGCTTTGATTTTTCTCAATGAAGCAGGAAGTAGACTTTGGGTTGAGAGTGAGAATAGGGGAAGAGGTTTTGGAGTTTTGAGGAGAGGAGAATATGAATATTGTTTCTAAGAGAGGGAATGAATGACTTAGGAAAGTACAGTGGCTCTGTGCCCTATGATTGCTAGTATTAATAGCATACTTAAGGTTCAAGGTCAAAAAGAGGATAGGATGGGAGGAGACTGGTGCAAGATTGCTTTCTAGAGAGCTTGTTACTGTGAGACAGAGTACAGCTGACTGTCAGAACCCACCCACTTCTGAGGGGCAGGCTGGTTTCTGCCCTTTTACCTCAAGTCTAATTGGAGACTCCATTAGGACCATTTGGGACACTTGAAGCATTTAATCCTACAGCCAAGGAATGGTGAGCCCAGAGTCTGACTCCTGCCCTGAAAATGGGAAAGGCAAGCAGAGGCTCACTCACTGGTTCGATGTGGAGCCAGAAGAGTGCTGCTGCTTTTGCATTGGCCTGCATTCCCAGAATTTGCCATGGCGCCTAATGTATGAGTGTATCTTACACACCTTGCAGGAGAGAGGGAAGCATGGGTTATCTTGGGTCCTGTCCAATAGGACCATTTGAAGAGGCAAGGAGACCTCAACACAAAGAAGCCAGGAGTGTGCCATGTGGCCTGAGGAGGAAGTTGCAGGAGACCACCCAGAATAAAGCTGCATCCACCAGGGTTAAGGGTGTCTCCTTTAAATATCTGCCTGGCCCATAGGGCACAGAACCACTCAGTCAAACAAGAACTGTTTTATTCCCTGCCTTCTCTGCACTGGGGCCTAAAGCAGTCAGCAGCTATTAGGTGGAGAGGAGGTGAGAAGAGCAGAGAGCATACAGATTGTTCTGCCCTTCCTCATAGCAAGCTCTTGGACTTAAGTGGAGCAGAGCTGGGAAGGGAAAATAGTTAAAGCTACAACAGGGGCAGATTATTTATTGTTACATAGGATTAAACATTCTAATTACTTGAGATTGTGTTTGTATCATAAAATGAGCATAAGACTGTTAACCAAGAATGAGCTGAAAAGTCCTGGGCTTGCTGCAACTTTTTTCCCCAGCAGGGGAAGAGTACTCCCAAAATAAGGAAATTTGGGGGGTGGGGTGAGAGACAAGAATCAAGTTGGATTTGGATAGCAATGGATGTCTTGTGCTTGTTAGCATCCCCTGTAAAGGCTAATTGCTTCTGCAGATATTGGTGAGCTCCAGCTTTTGTTCCTATAACACAGTCCTAAGAGAATACAGTTCCAAGAGAAGCATCATGATCTTGGCAGAGACACAGCTCAGCTCCAAACACTCAACCATTTCTGTGATTGCACAAGGCCCTTACAGCTTTTTAGAGACCCATAATTAGAGCTTTTTATCCCCAGGTTGTCCTTCCCAGGTGGCTTCTCAGACTGGCCACCTGGTTCTAGGATATTTGACAATTGCAATAACCTCCTTACTGTCTAATTGCATCCATTCCTGCTCCCCAAAGCAATCATTTTGCACACAGCCAAGTGATCTTTTTTAAATGTAAATCAGATTTGTCACTTATCTGCTTAAAATTCTTCAGTGGATTCTCATTGCTCTGGAAACAAAAGACAACCTCATTCCCAGGCCCTGTGCGATGTCGCCCAGGCCTCCCTCTCCAACTGCATCTTAACCCATTCCTTCCTCACAGAACTCTAGCCACACAGGATTTCTTTTCATTCCTCCATCACTCTTAATCCGTTTCTACTTCTGGGTCTTTGTACAAGCTGCTCCATCTTTCTAGAGCACTCTTTCCCTGATGTTCATCTTCCAGATCTTTACACCAGTATCACTTCTTCTTCTAGGTGCTCACCAAAATGTCCTTTTCCTGGGCGGTTAAGCTCCACTTCCCAGCTCTCTGCATCGGGGCGGGGCTGTGAGCAGGCCTCACCAATGAAGAGGAAGTTGCAGTGCTATTTCACCACCAGACCAGGGCAGCTAAAGAGCAGATGGGCCTTCCCCACGTTCTCCCACTGCCGTCTTCCACCTTCCAGGGTGACCTTGAAGCCCGTGTGTGTGAAGGTGATGGAGTAAAAGCATAGAAGTCTGGATACCTGAGTCACTGCTTGGGAGGAAAACTGCCTGACTAAAAACACCTGCATGGAACTTTGAACAAAGAATGAACGTCTACTGCAATAAATTAGTGGGTTTTGGGAGGTTTAGGGCAGTTAGCATCATATATCCTGGTGGATATATCTTTGGGCCCACATCCTATCCTCCTTACCTTACTCTTGGTCACAAAAACCTTTTTGTTTTCTTTGAGTGCTTCAAACATTTCATTATCTTATGAGATGCTAGTAAATAGCCTCCCACCTGTCCCATTAATTTTAATCTTAATTAGGGGAAGGGGGAAATGCTCACATCGGGAAGTTGAGATGCTTATTTTACCAGTCACATTTTGATTGTGACCAAAAAAAATCCTACTAAATAATGTCTTAAATCAGATTTTTCTTCCCACATTAGTCGACACCTGAAGGTAGGTGGCTGTGGGCATCGGTTTGGGGACTTGAGGATGTTAGTGATTAGGTCTCATTCTCTTGGTCTCTTGATTCTCATGTTCACAAGATGATGTGTTCTTGATGAAGCAGGGACACCCAACTTACTATTTACTAATATGCATCTTGGGAGTCTCACTGACTGGCACAGTCTTTTTGGCCTTCAAGGGTCCTTCTACATTGTTAATAATCTGATGTAAATATGTTCCATTATTTCCTGTAACATGGCTGAAACCAATCTAAAATATTAACATTTTAAATATATTTATCTCTCCCATCCCTTCTTATATCTCAGTGGCCTGTGAGCAATTAATCCAATTCAGTATATGTTTATATTATATTTATATAGAACTCTAAAAATCAACAACAGCAACAAAATACAAGTCAACAGAAAAAAAGGACAAGAGATTTAAACAGGTACCTTATAGAGAGGATCTTTAAATAGCCAGACTCATGAAAAGGTCAGTCCCATTAATAATCAGGGAAACACAAAGCAACACCAAATGACATAACCTTACACATATGCTGGAATTGGAGGAAATGCCACAAGACAGCAAAGATGTGGAGTAAAGTGAATCCTCCCATGGATTACATGTACTCACATCCCTGGTGGAGGGAGTATAAACTGAAAATTTTAGAAAGAGTCTGGCATTATCTACTAAAGTTGAGGGTATGTATACTTTATGACCAAACAATTCTACTCCTAGTTATATTTCCAACAGAAATGTGTGCACATGCACAAGAGGTGTTCACATTATTTGTCAGAACCACAAACTGGTCACTAGGCAGTTCACAAACATTTGAACCCACCCCCCTCCCCAAAATGCCCACCGTAACAACAAATCTTCACAACATAACGAAATGAAAAGTTACAACAAATCCGCAATACTCAGGTTTCAACCAAAATTACCAGATAATGTAAATAGGAAATAACCCTGTAATAATTACAAAAAATAAATTATAGACAGTAATTTTTATTTAGGGTAAAAGGCAATAATAACTGACTCCAGTGGGCTCGAGTATTGGATTTAGCTGTCATATTTTAAAGTAGCTGTTACTGATGTGTTCAAGTAATGAAAGGAAAATATAAGAAATTCAAGGGAAACTTGGCCTCAATGAGTATATAGATAGCGAACCTTGCCAGAGACATAGAAACTACAAAAAGGAATCAAATGGAAATTTTAGAACTAAAAAAGGGAAAGGAAGTACAATACAAATTACTCCCTTTGAACAACAGAAAATAGAATGAAAGATACAGACAGGGCCTCAGGATCCTGTGGCACTGCAACAAAGGACCTAATGTGTCATCAAAATCCCAGAAGATAAGAAAGAGGGTGGAGCCAAAGAAGCACTTGATGAAAAATATCCGACATATTTCCAAATTTGGTAAGAGACAAAAACATGTATTCAGGAAGCAGAGTGAACAGCCCCAAACAGGATAAACATGAAGAAATCCCTATTGAAACAATTATATGTTAATGATCTGAAGACACCAATTAAACAACAGAGATGGGCAGAGTGGTAAAAAAAAAACAACCAATTAAATATTGTCTATAGGAAACTCACTTTAAATATAACAATATAGGCAAATTGAAAGTAAGAGAATGAAAAATATACATAATGCAAATATTAACCAAAGGAAAACGAGTGACTATGTTATCAGATAAAGTAGACTTCAGTAGAAAAGAAATTGACAGGACATTATATAATGATAAACAGTCAATGCACATGAAGACAACAATCCTAAATGTATACATGCCAAACAACAGCGTACAAAACACGTGAAAACTGATATAACTAAAAGGAGAAATAGACAAATTTACAGTTGAAGTTGGAGACTTCAACACCTCTCAATAATTGGTAAAACAACTAGACAGAAAGTGAGCATTTATATAAAACTCAATAATACCTTCAACTAATAGGATCTAGTTGACATTTATAGAACACTTTACCCAACACAACACATTTTCAAGTACCCATGGAACATATATCAAGATAGATTATATCTTGGGTCATAAAACGAATTTCAACAAATGTCAAATCACATAGAGTGTGTTCTCTGACCACAATAAAATTAAATCAGAAATCAGTCACAGGAAAACCTCCAAACACTTAGAAGCTAAACAATATACTTCTAAACAATCCATGGGTCAAAGAGAAGTCACAAGGGAAATTTTAAAAATACATTGAATGTAATTAAAATGAAAGCACAACATCAAACTTTGTGAGACATCACTAAAGCAATGCTGAAAGATATTTATTGTGCTAAATGCATTCATTGAAAAAGAGATAGTCTCAGATCAATAATCAAAGTTCCCACCTCAGTAATCTAGAAGAGCAAGAGTAATATAAATCCAAAACAAGCAGAAAGAGGAAATTAATAAAGGTAAAAGCAGAAATCTATGAAATTGAAAAGAAACAAAACACAATAGAACAAACCAGTGAAACAAAGAACTGTTTCTTTGAAAAGACAATAAAATTACAAACCTCCTGTAAGACTAGAGAAAAGAGACAAAGAGAAAAGATACAAACTATCAGTATCAGAAATGAAATAACTATCACTACAAACTGTGCAGATATAAATGATAAAGATAAAAGAATACTGTGAACAACTCTGTACACATATATTTGACAACTTAGTTGAAATGGAACAACTCAAAAAAAACAAAAACCCAAAAGTATTACAACTCATTCAATACGTAATAAATAATTTAGATAGCCCTGTAACTGTTAAGGAAATTAAACATTTTAAAACTACCAAGAAAAAAATGAACTAACAAGCACAATAAAGACAGAGTCAGATAGAGAGCAGGCTGACAGCTGTCAGGAGATAGGGGGCTGGCGGGTGGAGGAATTGAGCCAAAAAAGAAAAATTCACTTGAACCTGAACAATAAAATCTCAATAAAAATACTAAGATTAAAAAAAAAAAGATGAAGCAGAATGAGGGCAGGGACCTGCTCTGCCTTGCTGCTGTAACTCCCCTGACTAGAACAGTGCCTGGCATAGAGTAAATACTCAATAAATATTATCAAATGAATAACAGACAGACAAAAAAACCTTGACTTAGTCTCACACCTTATACAAAAATTAACACAAAATGGATCATGGACTGATGTAAAATAGAAAACTATAAATCCTGTAGGAAAGAAACGAGAGATCTTTGGTATCTAGGGTTAGGCAAAGAGTTTTAAAACAACATCAAAAGATTGACCTATAAAGGGAAACATGGATAAATTGGGCTTCATCAAAATTAAAAACTTTTGCTCTATGAAAGATTCTGTTAAGAGGAAGCTATAGACTGGGAGAAAATATTTGCAAACTGCATACCTAACAAAGGACTAGCATCTATAATAATAAAGAACTCTCAAACTCAAGAGTTAAAAACCTGATAATCTTATATCTACTAAAGAAATTGAATTTGTAATTGAAAACCTCCCCCATAAAACAAAACAAAAAACTCCAGGCCCAAATGGCTCTACTAGCAAATTCTATCAACCAGTGATGGAAGAAATTACATTATGTAATATCAATCCTACACAGACTCCTTCAGAAAGTAGAGTAGGACTGAACACTTCCCAATGCATTTTGTGTGTGACTCTGAGATATAAACCTGGGAGCAGAATTGCTAGAACAGTGTATTAATTAAATGCCATATTGCTCCCCAGGATAACTACCGCAGTGTACCCCCATCAACAGTGCATGAGGAGTCCTGTTTTCCCACTGCCTCCCCAGAGGCAACAGAATGCTGTGGAGAGAATGGCTTTTGCAGAGAAATGCCTGTATTCAAAAACTGGCTCTGCCGTTTTCTGACCCTGGGTAATTTACTGAATCTGTGTCTCAGATTCCTCATTTGTAAAATGGAATAATAATAGTACCTATCATGTAGATACCAGTGCTTCTTGGGCATTAGTGGATGAAAATGGTACTGTTTTATATTTCAGACATTTCCTCTACTTACCCTATTTCTGAATGAGGATTTCAAATTAGACCGAAAAGCTGCAGAAATAACTGAGTTTCAGGTGAGTTTCAGCGTGCTAACCCACGACATTTTCAGTCTTTGGATGATTAGTGCATGAAGTGTACAGAGCCGATCACAGATTTTCTCATAAATTTGGATATGCAAATACAATTTAGCTCCTTTCTCGACTGCTGATATGTCTTCCTCACAATCCTGCGTCCCACCAAATAGTTTCCATCCTGCACTCCACCAAATAGTGGAAGAGGCTAGAAATAAATGTAATTCAGTCTCTTTGGGTTTGATTTACCCTCCTTGAAATAAATGCCCAGAAACTCAAATTGCTCCCATTCTACCTCTGCTCCTCTCCAAAGTGGCATCTGGGAATAGAGGGAAGGGATTTCGATTTCAGAAGGAAGGGGTCCCCTGGCCTAGCGCCGGTTCTCGGGTGTGCACAAGCTGAATCCTCTGGGCGCAGTTGGCCCAGTTTCTTGCCCGGGCGCTCTGCCAGCATCTGCTTCGAAAGCTGATGAATCCGTGGCCTGGTCCATTTCAGCTCTCAGGGCCTGTGCCCCTCCCCTGCTGATCTGGCCTCCTCGCAACAACACTGTTCTGTGCTGCGGGTCACAGTGATTTCCATACTCCACTGAGCCTACAGGATCTCTACTTAGCATCCACACCAATAGGACACCTCTTCCTGACCATGCCGCTCTGCCCTCAGAATGCTCCTGGGGCCAAGGGAAGTCCACACTGCAGAGCAGTTCCCTTCTAAAGCCCCTCGAGGGAAAAGGGCCAAAGCCTCTTTGGCCCCCGTGTGCCAGTTTCCTGCTCCCTCTCAAAGTCCCACGTGACGATGATTTTGTCCCTCTCCTCCCTCTCTTGTCTCTACTCCATCTGGTCCCATCCATCGGGACAGGACGACACACATTTCTCCCCTTTGTTCTGAGTCTTACTTCCTACTTCCTTTCATTGTTTGGGACTTTCTTAATGGGATTTCAATTTATCTGGTAGACAATTTCAGTAGTGAAATTGTCAAATCTGGAATATTTTTACATTGTATTTGGGCTATACTGTCATATGGTATTTATTTTATAATCTCTAATTGACTCAGTTTAATAACTGGGCTGGGCATAATTCAAAAATGAATTTCAGTCCAGAGAATGGTGTGGAATTGTAGAAAATATTCTGTACCAACCAATTTCAGATGGTTTTACAGGTACCTCACTGTCACTCCCTGCTCCCACTGGATAAACAGTAGTGATGGTAAACATGGATAGAGGGTTCGTCTATCCAAAAGGACTTCTTCAGTACTCTGCTAATCTCCTCTCCTGAAGGAACAGCCATGCCCCTGGTTGACCATGGGAAAGAAAAGGGAATGGCTTCTGAGGAAAGTGGAGCTTTTTGCCTTTCTGCACCACCTTTTGTTAAAAGGCGTCAGTTGTGCCTGGCCAGCATGGCTCAGCGGTTGAGCATCGACCTAGGATCCAAGAGATCACAGTTCAATTCCCAGCCAGGGCACATGTGCGGGTTGTGGGCTCAATCCCCAGCCTTTCTATAAAGGGTTGTGATCTGCCCCTTTCTATACCTTTCCATCCTCTTGACTCACCCTGCCCCTCACTGATTATGCTCCAGCTACACGTTCTGTTCCTTGAACACCCCAAGGTTGTTCTGCCTCAAGACCTTTGCACCTACCAAGGGCTCTACCGGAAACACTCCTCCCTTTCAAATATTCAGGAATCCTTCCCTTACCACCCAACCTGTATTAACTGCTCCCTTCTAGTCACCCTCTAACATATCAGTCTACTTTATTTTCTTTCTGGCACTTAAAAATCATCAAATTTAACTTATTTATATGTTGGTCTTTTATTGTCTGTCTCACTCTATTAGAACAACCTTATTAGTGCCTGGCAGAGTACCTGCTTCAAAGAAGCACTCAACAAATAATTGTTCAGCGAACATAGGACCTTGTATCTTATTTTGCTTGTTTTTGTGTGTGTGTAGATGGCTCACTCAGATTATCCACTGTAGAGGAAGGGATGACAGGTAGGGCAGGATTAGGGCAGCAATACCAATAATACCAGTAAATCCCTTAAGAAATAATTTTGAGTTCTAATGTTATCCTTGTGTGCCCAGCTGGTGTGGCTAAGTGGTTGAGCATCAGCCTATGGTCCAGGAGATCAAGGTTCAATTCCTGGTCGGGGCACATGCCCAGGTTGTGGGCTCCATCCCCAGTGGAGGGCATGCAAGAGGCAGCTGATCAATGAGAACTCTCTTATCATTGATGTTTCTATCTCTCTCTTTCCCTTCTCTCTGAAATCAATAAAGATATATATATTTTAACAATACCCCTTGTGGATTTAACACAAATGCTGAGACCACAGTAGAGAGCTGGGCAAGGATTTGGGATCCTGCGTCCTAGCCATCCCCAGATCTGCCTATGACCAATACCAGGCCCCTTTCTTCATAGTGTCCCCACATTCCCCTCTCCCTGTTGCCAGACACACATGCTCTTCTACCTTCCCTGTGAACACACCTCTTCTCTCCTCAGCTGTGCACACTGCTTTTCCCTCAGTGGGTCACACTCTCAGTGCGTACGCATGTACACTCCTTATAAATCTCAGAACTCTTTCATTGGATCACTCCACCTTTAGTTTGGTTTAAGGCTCAGGTCAGGGGTGGGCTACACACATGGACTCTCCGTTGAACACAGATGGTGGGGCTGAGCTTGGTGGGCAGGGGCAGATGCACCAGGATATTCCTGCTGTGCAGCCTAGCAGTGCCCGGGGACCCTTCCAAGTACACAGGACAGGAATATACAGCCAGGCCTGCAGGGGGTGGCAGGTCATTGGTGCCCCTGGCCTGAACGCTGACGCTGACTGGAGGCAGAAGGCTGGGCTGGCTGGAGGGGCCGTCCTGCAAGGCCCCTGCTAGCGGATCCCACTGGGCATTCCAGAGCTGTAGCCCAACCAGCAGCAGGCCCATCTCTGGAACGGTGGGCTTCGGGCTGTTCACCACCTGGGGGAGCCAGAAGCTAGTTAGGAGGGGCTAGGAAGCTAAGGGGTCCTCTAGAGTGGGATCAGAGAAGCAGATGGGGCTGCTGGGNCTGGGCATTCCAGAGCTGTAGCCCAACCAGCAGCAGGCCCATCTCTGGAACGGTGGGCTTCGGGCTGTTCACCACCTGGGGGAGCCAGAAGCTAGTTAGGAGGGGCTAGGAAGCTAAGGGGTCTTCTAGAGTGGGATCAGAGAAGCAGATGGGGCTGCTGGGGGGGGGGCAGGATCCCCAAGAGGCAAGGTGGGTTAGCTGCAAAGGGTAATCAGGGAGGTTGAGGGGGTGGAATTGGAAATGAAGGGGCTGCTGGGGGATACCTGGAGGTGCAGAGGGTTGCTGTTCAGCACCCGACGTTTATGGGGAAAATGACTGGAGCTGGAGCCTTGGCCACCAGGCACATTGGGGCTGGGGGCAGCCCGGTCCAGGGCTCCCATAGCAAAGGCGGCCTCCCAGCGCAGTGAGAGCAGCAGGCGCCGAGGGTGGCGAAAGGCCGACAGGTGAAAGGTGCGCTTTGGTGCTTCAGTGCACACGCCCAGGTAACGAACTAACAGCTGCCCACGGCGTGACAGTTGTCGCAGCCAGTGCCAGGGCGGCTGCGGCCCGGCAGGCGCGTGGCGCCTCCAAGGCGGAG
>NW_015504667.1:541886-567550 GCF_001595765.1 Miniopterus natalensis | reverse complement strand
GGGGGGGCAGAAGAGGGACACGGTGGGGGAACCAACTCTCACCACAGGCAGCCGCCTCCAGGAGCTGAGGGCCCAGGTCTGGGTCAGAGCCCGAGAGCACGCGGAGGCAGGGAGCGGGCGGAGGCCGGTCCTCGGAGGCTGGCCGTGCCCCCCGCCCCTCGGGCCCGTCCTCCGGGCTCTCCGGCGCTTGCTTCTCCCCCGTGCCCGCCTCCTCCTTTCCACTTTCCTCTGCCTTCTGCTCTTTTCTCTTGTCTTCCTCTTCCGTGCCCTCCTCTCCATACTCTTTTTCTTGGTTTCTCCCGTCGCCCTCCCCTGTGCAGAAAGATGCAGGGGAGCCCTTCTCAGAGGAGGAATTAGCCTGCTCGGGGCACCACTCACCCAAGGGCTCCATTTCATGAGGGGAGTCACTTAAGCTCTTTGTGACTCAGTTTCCTTATCTGCAAAATGGGGTTGGTATCAGGGAGACCCTCAGAGGGTTACTGTGAAGAGGACATGAAATCACACATAGAAAGCACTCAGCTGCTTACTGACCTCGTAAGCAGTCAATAAATGTTAACTGTCGTCATTGTTACTCTAAAATCCCAGGGAGGGCTTCTGGTGAGCGGGAAACAGCTCCATTTCCGCCTCTCTCTGTGTAGAAGAGTCAGTGCATGACCCTTTTTGCTGAAGCTAATCTGTCACTAACAACTAAAAGAGTCATCACTGATACAGAAATCAGAGCTTGTAAGTGAAAGGCCACCAACGGTGGAATTAGCCAAGTCCTGCGCAATGTGGTGGCCAGAGACGTTTGGCTGACCAACAGGCATCCCAACCCCTTCTCCTTTGCCTCATCTACCACAGGAGCCGGAAAAGAGAAATACTTATTATTTTTTAAGTATTAAAGAATTTAAGAATTTTTATAAGTATTAAGCATTTAACAAGTGAGCAAGTGGAGGTTGCTGGGTCTACAGTTTGGTACATTCATTTCCTATTGCTTAACAAATTACCCCAAACTTAGCAGCTTAAAACAAAACCTGTGCCCTGGCCGGTGTGGCTCAGTTGGTTGGAGCGTCATCCTGTGCACAGAAAGGTTGTGGGTTCAATTTCCAGTCAGGGTACTTGCCTGGGTTTTGGGTTTGACCCCTGGTTGGAGTGCATNGGGTTCAATTTCCAGTCAGGGTACTTGCCTGGGTTTTGGGTTTGATCCCTGGTTGGAGTGCATACAGGAGGCAACCAATTGATATTTCTATCTCACATCGATATTTCTCTCTCTTTCTCTAAAAAAAACAAACACACAGAAAACAACACCTGTTTATTATCTTAGTTCTGTAGGTTAGAGAAGCCCAGCACAACGTGGCTGGATGCTGTGCTCAGGGTTACACTGGGCTAAAATCAAGCCATTAACTGGAGTTCTCATCTGGGACTTGGGGCCTCTTCCAGGCTTATGGTTTCCTTCCCACTCTTTCCCTGTAGCCCACTCCACCTTCAAGCCAGCAATGGTTTCAAATTTTTTGGACTTTCTCTTCTTTCCTCCTTTATTCTTTGAAGGGCACAGGTGACTACATGGGGCTTACCCAGATAATCCAGGATAATATCTCTATCTTAAGATCAATTGATTAGTCACCTTAATTACATCTTCAAAGTCTCTCTTGCCACATAACAGAACACAATTATAGGAGTTTGCACTGGAGGACAGAGGTCATGGGAGCCAACATTCTGCCTCCACATTTGACTGTTCAGACTTCTGGAAGACTTCTTGTTTTCCCGACAAAAGGGACAGAAACAGTTTTCAGCAATTCTGACATGAAGCTTGGAGGGATAGTGGCCAATTCGATAAGAAATTACCACAAATACAGTGGCTTAAAACCACAGAAACTTATTCTCTCATAGTTCTGGGGGCCAGAAGTCCAAAATCAAGGCATCAGCAAGACTGCCTTTCCTCTGAAGGTTTTAAGGGAGACTCCTTCCTTGCTTCCTCCAGCTTCTGGCGGTGTCAAGAGTTCCTCGGCTTGTGACTACGTAACTCCACTATCTGTCTCCATCCTCACATGGCCTTCCCTCTGTGTACCTATGCCTTCTCTTCTCTCTCTTATAAGGACACTTATTACATTTATGGCCAACTCAATCTAGGGTGATCTCAATTCAAGGTCCTTAATTATATCTGCAAAAACTCTTTTTTCCAAATAAGCTCACATTCATAGGGTCCAGGGGTTCCATTCATATCTCTTGGGAGGTCCACCATTCAACCCANTCTGCAAAAACTCTTTTTTCCAAATAAGCTCACATTCATAGGGTCCAGGGTTCCATTCATATCTCTTGGGGGGTCCACCATTCAACCCTNCATATCTCTTGGGAGGTCCACCATTCAACCCACTATAATGTGATAAGCCAACATGCTAAAGATCGTAGAGCAAGAGATGGAAGAATCTGGGTGCTTGGAGGCAACACTGAAGCCCTGTACTTATCTCAATACTTTTTATAATGTGAGATAAGGAAATCCCTATTTGTATAAACCATGGTAAGCTGGGTTTTATTACAGGTAGTGATAACATTCCTACCTGATACAGCAAGATGGAGGTTGGAGGAGCAATGAGAGTTTTTCTTTCTATATGGTAGGTAAGAAGCAGGCTTATCTCATGGGACTTAGACCATGTGCTCACTGAACTTTAGTGGATTTAGAAGATATTGGAGTGGGCTGGCTACTTCTCTGCTTAGATGAGAGAAACTTTAAGGAAATTCCTTTCTGCTCATATCAAGCAATTTCAGACCATAAATGATAAGATAGTCATGCCCCTTGCTGATTTGTAAAAAATGATTCTCTACTTCATGTTGCATAGAGTAAGAAATTATGGGCTACTTAGGAAAACCTGATTCTCCAGGTCCATTCCAAGCACTTCTCTCTATACACTTCCTGCTTGACAAAGATAATAGTCTCCCTCTCCACCTTTGATTTGGATACAGCCCAAAGTAATAGGGGCTACAGTCCATGGCCAATCAGCCTCAGCTCACTACTCAGACTATTTTCTTACTTACAGCTCTGAGATGAAGGCTGAGATTTAGATGGATGACAGTCACACCAAGGCTTAGTGGAACTGGTGGAGATACCAGAACCAATGGTAAGAGACAGAAGCCAGAAGGCATGGTTTAAATTCAAGAAGGAGAATGTACCAAGAATTCTGGCACTGGTTAATAGCTAACGAGTCCTTACAAATGAAATCTGCAGGGAAAAGATGAGAGATTTAATGGGGTGAAGCAGAAAATCCCCTGTCTGGTAACAAGTAATCTGTCTCTGCTTAATTTTAAGGCAAATCCTAAACCCTCTTGCAGATTACAATGGGAAATAAACATTTAAGGCAGAACAGCTACAAACAAGAGACTCTTGCCCAACTTTCCTGTTGTAGATAGCCCTGGGAGCAATGGGCAAAGAAAATTATACTATTTATCAGAACCCAGGGTGGCTGAACTAGCTGTCCAAGAATTCCATAGCCAGTGAATAATGCTAATCATTTGCCTTACTGTCTATCTGACATACAGTACATGCTAGAGACAAGAAACAAGTGTTTCTTACCCTTTCCCACTTTCTAAGCAGGAAGTTTATCGTATTTATCTTGATTCCATTTTGCTTCACTTTGCGTATCAAGTGCATTGGTGCAGTGAGATGGCATGTAATCTACCACAGGTTACAGAAGCACAGAGAACCACATCAAGATCTAATCAAGAGCAATGGACACCATTCAGAGTTCCTGGACTCAGAATTGTATTCAACAGGGTGTCTCTTAGGGGGCGAATTCATTTATAGTTACCGATACGATAGTTCTAAGCAGGCATTGTAACGGCGCATGGGCACAGTGTAAAGTAGTGCGGAGCCGAGGGATGGACTGTAACGATGGTGGCAATAATCTATTAGAGGTAATAATGACTAACATTTTGGAGAACTTAGTTTATATTAGGCACTGTGTGAACCTCTTTTATGTGAATTACCGTATTTACTACTCACAACACTGTATGAGATGGGTACAACTAAGATCCTCATTTTATTGGCAACTAAACAGACTTAGAGGGATTAAGTATCTTGCCTTGGGTGAACAGCTAGCAAGGGACAGACATTTGACCCAGATAGTCTGATTATAGAACCCATGTGACAGACCCCTTTATTATACACTTTCCATTGAAGATGTCTGCTATTCTCACCCCTAACCCCTTCCTCTGGGAAATAAACATTCTCCCTTCCTTCCGCTAGGAAATGTTCTTTCTCACATTCCACCCAGATGGGTCTCTGATCCAAGCAGAACCAATAGAAGTGTCTCCCCAGAATTCCTGACATAGGACAAATTTGGGTTAAAAAGCTCTGAGCGCTGAGCAGTAGTGCTGAGCAGACCAGGGAAGTGGAAGGTCATGGACTGGTCGGTCACATTGATTCCGAATCATTGCAGTATGGGCCAAAAGATGTAAATGCGACGTAATTTAATAGGCTGGTGAAATGTGGGACTCCCTGGCCACAATAATTTAATGTCTTCATTATGAAAGGGAAGATCACTATGGCTACAGGGCTGGGCAGTTCAGACACCCGAGAAGCATTGTGATTATTACCCCTGGCTTTACCTCTGCCCTTGGTGGGAGCTGGGGACAAACATCTAGTATGTTCCAGAGGCAGCGGGTTCAGCCAGATGAGGGCCTGCTTGCTCGGGTCAAGCACCAGAGGCCAACGGCAACTGTAGTAGTGGGTGTGACTTCGCAGAAGCAGGCCTGCCAGGCGAGCTGACTTTGCCTGGGGCTTCAGGTCTGTGTCCCACTGGAACTGTTCGGATTCGGAGCTCAGTAAGGCCAGAAGGCTAAAGGGAGTGCGTGTGGAGAGCAGGGGCCTTTTTGGTGGTGTGATGACAGATTTCTGATTCTTCTTCAGGGCCTGTGCCACATCGTCTGGGCCCAGGGTCTCCTGAAAGCCTCTACACAGAGCCAGCCACTTGGCCAGTAGCTCCTGGCGCCGCAGGGGTGGGAAGGGACCCAGGTAAGTGATGGCAGCTGAACACAGGAGGGCATCTCCAAACACAGTCATGCACTGCCTCTTCAGTTTCTGGTGTGGAAGGGAAGACCAGAGGGTGTGTAGGCCAGGGAGGAGGGCAGAGGCAGAGAGTCTGGCAGAGAGGGAGCCAGGCAGGGTATGAAGGAAAGCGTGGCAGGAGGTAGGATGAGACAGGGGGAAGCCGTGAGGGCACTGGGAGGAGCAGGGAAGCGCGGGCAGTGGTGCCGAAATGAACTTAGGGGGGACATCTGGGAGGGGCTGGTTACCTGGAGCTCTGTAGTCCAGGAATGCTTGGGCATGAGCAACGCAGACTTTATGGGCCACTTGTGATACTGGCTACTCTGAGCCCAGCTGAAATTCTCTACCACTTGGCTGTGGGAAGCCTGGGCATCTTCCAGCTTCTCAGTCAGGGCCAAACTGTGCTCTAGGAGCCTCTGCGCCTGGAACTGGTAGTGGGCCAGGTGGGCCTGCTCCCGAGCCAGTGTTGCCTCGACCTGCCGCAGCAGCAGGCCGGTGGGCAGTACTCGGTGCTGTGCCAGCCTGTAGTGCAGAACGGCCCAGAGCCAGGCTGCCAGGCTTGCTGCAGGTGTGCTTACTGCCCGCAAGGCTGCATCTCTCATACCTGGAGCGTTCAGAGCTAGGCTTAACTTTATTACCTCCGAGTCCGTCATCTTCTCCTTGGGGAAGAACACCAGCTCCTGGCAGAGTTTATGTTAAAAGGGATGGGGGTGACATAGATGCTCGGAACCTTACTCCGGCATTCTTACCTTGTCAAGTCTCCCTTTTATGCCTCCGCTCCCCTCATCCATTATGTCCCACATTCCCTACCTGATAAAAATCCTCAGTGCATAACAGCTGCTTGGCACTGGCCCAGCCTCTTTCACGGTGGAACAGGTCACACAGTGTGTCGGTCACCTGGATCACAGATTCTGGTGGTGCTCGATAGCTCCGTATCTCCTCAAAGTCAGTCACCTTCAGCTGGCTCAGGGGCCCAAGAAATGCCTTGCCCATCTAAATGAGGAGAGATTCGCTCTTCAAGTGAGCTCCTGAAATGCCCTCTTTGTTCAAGGTGTTCCCAAGAGGGATCATCTCCTCTTAGGAGTCCCCATGAAGGGACCATTCCTCAAGCCATCCTATTACCTTTGCCCCCTCCCCCAGGAGATCCCATAACAAATCGCCCCATCCTCTCCTCTGGGCATCCTATCAGAGGCTGCCCTCCCCCAGGAGAGGAGCAGCGCAGGGCAGGGAACAGGAAGAACCCACCTGCTCCAGGAAAGCCTCATGCTGAGCCCGCAGGGCGTCACACTGCTTGGTCAGGTTCTTAATGAGGTTCTCCTGATGTCGACACTCTGCCAGTTGCCGCTTGTACAGGAGCTTGCCTTGCTCTAGCTGCTGATTCAATGTGCTGAGGTTCTGTGAACAGAGATCCAGGCTACAGCTCCAGCTCCTAGACCAGGTGGGAAGACCCCAAGGGAAGACCCCACAGGCTTGGGACTCCAGGATACTCCTCACATAATCGTCAGGGTGATCAAGTTGAACTCCAGATAAGCCACAGATTTAGACTGAGCTCTGGAGCTGTCACTTGCTGCCTGTGAGTTCTACATCTAGTGACGCAGCCCCGAGTTGGTGGCCACTTCTCCTGACCTGCCGCACAGGCCCAGGCAGTCTGAATCCCAAGCCTACATGCTCGACCTTTATGCTGCCCTCTTTCTCTTACTTCACCCATTAGTGGCATTTGTCACAGAGACAGTTCCCTTCCTCTTAGTGGCATTTGTCACAGAGACAGTTTCCTTCCTCTGGAACCATTTTCCTCCCTTGGATTTCATGATGCCATGTTCTCCTCTGGCTTTCTCCAACTTCTGTGGCTGCTCTTTCTCAGTCTTTTCCTCTGTAATCCCTCACATATTCCTCAGCATGTTTTTCTCTTCTCACCCCACATTTCCATGCACTCTCCCTAATCTCATGGTTTTGATCGCCAGTTATATTTTAACAACTCCCAAGTCTCTATCTCTAGACGGATTCTTTTCCAAGCTTCACACCCTTGTATCCATCTGCTTAATAGAAACCTCCTCTTCGTTGTCTCACAGGCCCCTCAGACTCCACAAGTCCAAAAATGAATATATTGGCCTCCTCAGATCTCTTGAAATCTTACTCATCTGTTCATGTCTTCTTTTTTGTAGACTTATGGCAAAATACACCCCAGTTTCCCAAACCTAATTGTTACCCTGACACCATCTCTTCTCCTCCCCTCAAACCCAACACATCTCCTTCCAATGCTACCTCCTAAACACCTCTCATGTCTACTCCCATCCCCAGTAACCATCACTTACGCCTATGCTCTCTTCACTCCTGACCTTCTGTACTGGCCTCCACTCTTAATCCCCTCCTCTAATCCATTTTCCATGCTGTAGCCTGATTGGTTTCCTAAAACCCGAACACATATCATCATCATCATGTCCCTTACCACACTTGGCATTCTTTCATTTGGTTTACAACGCCTCCATGACCAGAAGGCCTCTACTCATCTTCCCAATGTCATCCCCTTTTCCTCTCCCAGTGCTCTACTCTGCAGCCATTCCTAATTTTCAGTTCCTCCAATGTGGCACACAAATCCTCTTGCCTCTGGGCCTTTGCACACACGGTTACTTCAGCCTGTGATAATCTTCCTCCCCAACCCCCATTTATGCAAAATCTTACCTAATCTTCAGGTATCAATGTTGATGTACTTCACTGGTTTACACATTTAAGGAATGTTTTTGAGCGCCTACTGTGGCACCGTGCTTTCTCTAAGTCTTTCTTGATACTTCAGGGTATCATGGACTTTCTCTGTCATTACACACTGTTTTATAGTTGCCTGGATTCATGTATATCTCCTAGTAAACTAGGCAGCACAAAGGCAAGGACAATGCCTTATCTTTCTTATTAGGAGACAATCTAACCTAATATTAATAGTAGCTAACTTTTATTGAATTCTTACTATGTGCCAGCACTTTTAATGCTTTACATGTAAGATCCCATTTAATCATTCTAAACCTCTCTAGATTTCAGTTTTCTCATCTGTAAAATGGGAAAAAAGATGGACACCCCAGAAAGTTGTGGCAAAGATTTTATCTATCTATCTATCTATCTATCTATCTATCTATCTATCTATCTATCTAATCTATCATCTATCTATCTATCTATCTATCTATCATCTATCTATCTATCTATCTATCATCTATTATCTATTTATCTATCTAGATGTAAATATAAGATGTATGTGTAGAAATAGACATAATTATTAATGAGTGCCTGGACAAAAAATGTGGAGTTCAATTAAATTTTGTTGAGTATAGTAATTAATAAATGAACAAACTGAATATGAGAGAGAGAAGAGAGTTATCCAGAATGACTTCTGGGATTTGGCTTAAATGACTAAGTGGATGTTGGTGCCATTTCCTAGGGTGGGGAACATTGAGAGCAGCACACACTATCGTGGCTGTTGAGTGAATGACCAAGGGATCTGACACTGAATGCCCCTGAGACTATGAACATCTCTTATCCATATTTTGGATCTCTTGTGTTGTGCTCTGATATAACTGACCAGGGGATCAAAGAATAATAGCACCCCTAAAACAGATCAACAATTTCTGGTATTAATCATCTTGGGACAAGGTAGGGCCCAAGACAAAAAAGTGGAATATAGACGACATGAGAGAGAGAACTACTCTTCCTCCACAAAATTCTTTTTTTTGGCATCTCTACTAAGTCTCGAGGTTCAATCTAACTAGTAATTCCCAGTGGTGGATGGTAGGAGGCACCAGTCCCATGAGAACTTCAGGGAACACCATTTATATAGAAGCAATGAATACCACATATGTAGATGCAATGTAAGCCATGCCCCTAGAGTTGAGCCACACTGGGTGATAGCCCCGAAGGAACCAATCAGAAGAGGCAGGTTAGGTGCTAGAGCTGTAAGGCCTGAAAGCCCAGTAGAAAATGAGTTAGATTATCCACTTGTGAGGTCATCACTACATCACTTCTCTGTAGTTATCCCTGAACCTGCATCAAAGTCTTACGTAGCAAGAAGGAGAGGGGGGGGAAGCTATTTCAGAATTCCTCTCATTAAAAATAAAACAAAAGAAAAAACACACACCTCTCTTCATTTTAGGAAAACACCTTTCACTGGGAGTATTTGGCTATATAGATGGTGTGATGACCTCACTCCCACCAGTTTTAGCTAGATATGAGAGGTTAGTTTATTCAAAGAAGAATTGCTCTGTATTAGAAAGCAACAGGATTTAGGGTTTGGACTAGAAAAAAAAATCTCTTATGTGAGAATTTTATTTGGGTAGCTAGCTGTAAAAGAAAATTGGGGTGGCTGAATAATATTGTAGAGCAGATATTGAGGAGATGGGGGGAGAAGAGAAAAGAGGGTCACTGGGAAATTCCCTGTAGAGGAGGGTGGCTGAGGACATTGAGGACTCGTATACCATTTAAATCTATTTCTGTTTCTGTCCTAGAATGTCAATTACCCCTAATGCCATCACCCATCCACAGTTCCCCACGCTACACAGCAGCCTTGTATATTTGGTGCTTTGTGGAAAGAAGAGGTAGAGGAACAAAGTGGTATTGCAAAGAGGTTAGCTACGAGAAGTGTGCCAGCTGGCAGTGACAGAGCATTCAGGAGAAGAAGAGGGTCAGAGGGAGAGGTGACCGTGAGAATGTAATCCCTGCTCCATCCCTGATGGAATCTACAGAGATCTTGGGGAGCATTCTGAACTTCACACAGTCAGGGTACTAGGGGCCAGCAGAAGCTCACACTTGGGTTTTATGTATTTAGAAGAATCAGCCAGGCCTCAGCTGTGTCACGGGGAGTTTTGAGTCTAAGTTCTAAAGGAGGAAGCAGCAGGGATTAGAAGGACCCCATGGGGAAAGGGGGGCTCTCCAGAGACAAGAACTAAGGTTCAGTTTGGTGGGTTTCTCCAAAGTCCCCTTGTGGGCTTCTGCTTTGGCCCATAGTCTTCTCCTTACCATGAGGGAGTCTTTCAGCTCCTGTTCCAAGATGGAGAGCTGGTTGGTTTGGCTGTTGTGATGCTCAAGTAGTGCTGTCAGATTCCCCAGGGCGTCGTGGACCCTGGAGATACAATGTGCCAGTGAGTGGACCTGAGAGGGTTTGAAGGAGGTACAGGGCAGGGAATGGGCCACTCACCGCTGGGCCTTGCTCTGCATCTTCAGGATCATCTGTTGCTGCAGCAGCACGAAGGTGTCCAGGAAGTCTAGGAAGGTCTTGGGGGTGACGAGTGGCAATTCAGGGCACAGGTGCCCATGGTAGCTGGCAGCCGAAAGGTGGATGAGAGCCATGGCTTTGGCCACACTGGAAACTGAGGCCTGGAGGTCTGGGTACTTCAAGATTTCTGCAACAGGCACGGCTTTAGCCTGGACTAGTGAGCTTATAGAGGAATGGGAAAGGAAAGGGACCCTCTCCTGGCTCAAGAAGGAGGGCAGAAAAGGTGAGAGGGGCTCACTAGGTTCTAGAGAGAGAGAGAGAGAAAGCTAAATAATCATCCTCCTTAGAGCCTGGTTGAGATGAGTGGCAAGGACAGACAAAAAGTGCTCACCGTCACCAAGGGGTAGATTTTGAACACCCTCCAGGTGGTGCTGGGCCACAGAGACCAGGGAATCTTGGTCCCAGGGTTCATAGCGGTCAATGCTGGCGATGCCCAGTTGGAGGAGTCTCAGGAAAAGGGTGGAGGGCAGTTGTTTGTGGGCCTGGTCATCTCCGATCAGGATGAACATGTGCAGGTGGCTGCACACTTGCTGGTAGAACCTGTGGGCCGAGAGCTCCGATACTGTCCTCCCCTTTTATCCCTATTTGCCCATACAGACCCCAGGTCCCAACCCTGAATCCTCAGCCCTGATCTTCTGAGCCCTCACAGCAACCCCTACTTTTCTTTTTAGCCTTTTGGCCAGAATGGAGCAAGAGTAGAGCAGCCCCTAGAATGGGCTTCTTGGCCTCACCTCTGCAACAGCATTTCCTTCCTGATGGTCTGCTTGACACTAAGGTTCTCCCTGAGGAGATGTTCTTCAATGTTGTCCAGATGTGCCTGTGTGTACTGGTCAGGGAAACTGCCTGAGCTGGCCAAGGCCAGCAGACGATGAAGGGTGGTAAGATCCACACCCGTGGGTACCAGCAAGGCCACTGGCTGGCCTAACATGCCAGCATGCCAGCTGGCATCCCATAGACACTGGAGAATGGCCTCCTCTGACCCACATGGCAGATGGAAGAGGTGAGCCTGACAAATGCTAGCCGCCAAAGTGATGGCAGTACAGCGCCCAGTGCCCAGGGCCCCTGAGAGCAGCAGCCCGTGCTGCCGGGGCCTGGCCAAGACCCGGACCAGGCGGGCCACGTGCTGGGCCATCGAGCGGCACCTGGCAAGGTGTGGACTCAGCTTTAGCTGAGCGGCTGACATAGCCAGCTGCTCCCCCAGGCTCTCCCACTGCCGTTCCAGGTACAAGTTGGGGCTATCAGAGTTGGAACCTACTATCAGCTCCCGACTGAAGACCAGGTCTGAGGGCTTTTCCTGGGGACAGAGTAGTAGCACTGGTAACAACAGGGGTGTGACCGAGTCCATCTGGGATGCCTTCTGCCACCAATTCTTAGATCTCTTTAGCTGAGCTTTATAGCTGGGGGCTGTTGTGCCTTCCTCCTGGTTTATCTTTTGACTTATTTCCTCCCTCTTTACTGGGGCTATGGCTGATGCAAGACCTGAATCACTGGAGGGTGAACCTGTAGTGACCCAAAAGCCAGGAGGGTCCTCCTCCCCCTCTGTCTCACTGCTGCTGTTGCTTAAGCCCTCCCATTTGGCCAACTCCCCTTCAGACTCCACTTCGGGCACCCTCTCCTCCTCCTCCTCCTCCTCCTCATAGCCCTTGCCCAGGTTTTGGGGCACCGGCCCACAGCAGAAGGTACTCTGAGCTACTTCTAGGAGCAGCTTGGCACAGTAGGTGCGTTCCCTAGGGCTGTCTAGCCTGTCACAAAAGGTTCTCTGTGCCTCATGCAGCCAAAGACGCACCATGTTGCGCATGGCCATCATAGTTGTCAGGCGGGTGCCACGCAAGCCTGACACCCGGCGTAAGTGCTCCTGGTGGTTGGGATAGTCCAGGAAACCTCGGGAGCCCGTTCTAGTTGGCAGCAGCTGCAGGCTGCCCAGTAGTTGGCTCACAGAGTGCAAGGAGAAGCGGTAGTGTGGGTGGAGGGGTGAAGGCATAAAACAGCTGCCCACAGCCTCCCAGGCCTCCACGGAGGCGCAGACCAGGGCTCTTGCTAGAAGACCTTCCCGCTCCACAGAGTGGAAGCGCTCAAGCCAGGCCTGGATGATAGGCGTGTGCCTGCTGAGCAGCATGGCCTGGGTCATGTCGGCCAGGGCCAGCACTGTAAAGAGTCGAAAGAGGCGTGGGTCCAGTGGACGCTCACAGAAGCCTGGCACTGTGGCTGTGGCAAGGAAGTTGACTATAGGCTGAAGTTTCTGCAGTTCCAAGGTGCTATGGGCAAACATAGCACCACTCATGGCCTGGCGCAGAGTCTCCAACACTGGCTGACAGCTCTTCTCTGGGTCTGTGGGACATTAAGAATTACATGAGGACATGCCTGAGTCCACATTGCAGTGTCACCCTGCTCCTCTGTCTCTGCCTCACTCGGCTTACTTCCGCACACATAGGGTTCTAAAGGAATTTTGTGCATCTGATGTGTTGGGCTTGGTCCATCTGGGATAACTTGGTCATGTCTAAGTTGTTCTCTTTCCCACACACTCTCCCTAAAAGTGAGTAATTTTTTCTCTCTTCTCACCCAAATTCTACCTTTATGACCAATTACTCATTAACTGAAGGTTAATGAATAGGAAAGTTTGGAAGCTGAGATGGATGTAAGCCTAATCTGACCAAAATAGGGGGGAAATGCAGTCATCACAAAGAGCGTGAAATTATATCATATGCACACTTTCATAAAGTCAACTTGATTAAGACATGGCTTATATAAAATAAAATGTACACATTTTAAAAGTATAGGAAGTATAGTTCAGTGATATTTAGAACATTTTCACCGCCCTAGAAAGTTCCCTCATGCCCCTTGCAGTCAACTCCCCCACTACACTGTCCCAGGAATTTCTTTCTTTTTTTTTTTTTTTAAATATATCTTTATTGATTTCAGAGAGAGGAAAGGAGAGGGAGAGACAGAAACATCAACGATGAGAGAGTCATTGATCGAGCCCGCAACCCGGGCATGTACCCTGACCAGGAATTGAACCCCGATCGCCTGGATCCCAGGTCGACGCTCAACCGCTGAGCCACGCCCGGCTGGGCTGTCCCAGGAATTTCTATCTGATCTAATTTCTATCACTATAGATTAGTTTGCCTACTCTAGAACTTCTATAAGGGGAGTCATACAGTATATAATTTACCATGTCTGACTTCTTTGACTCAGCATGATTCTGAGATTCATTCATGTTTTGTGTGTACCAGTAGTTTGTTCCAGTTTGTTGCTGAGTAGTAGTCTATTGTGAAAATATCACAATTTGTAGATCCATCAACACATTGATGGGCATTTAGGTTTCTGGGTTTTGACTACTCAGGATAATACTGCTATGAACATTCATGTAGAAGTTTGAGAACATACATATTATATTATTTCACTTGGGTAAGTACTTACAAATAGAATTCTTGCGTCTTATGGGAAGTATCTATTTAATTTGATAAGAAACTGCCACACTCTTTTCATAGTGGTTGTATCATGCTACAGTTCCATTAGCAAAGTGTGAGAATTTCAGTTGCTCTACATTTCCCAACATTTACTAGTCTCAGGTTTGAACTACTATCTCATGGTGGTTTTAATTTGCAGTTCACTGATGCCTAATAGCATAAGAATCTTTTCATGTGTTATTGGTGACATATCTTTCTTTTGTCAAGTGTCTGTTCTTTTGTACAATTTTATAAAAATGGAGTTTGTTTTCTTATTGAGTTGTAAGAGTTATTTTACATATTCTGAATATAAACTCTTTGTCAGATATATGTATTATGAATATTTTCCACCTATGGCATATTTAAAATTTTTCTTAACAGTGTCTTTTGAAGGCATAAGGTTTTAATTTTGGTCAAATTGATTTTTTGTGTCTTGTCTAAGAAATCTAACTAAGGTCACACAGATTTTTCTCCAACATTTAAAAAATATAATCTTTTAGCTTTTACATTTAGGTCTGTAATCTGTTTATAATTGATTTTTGTGTGTGTCATGAGTTAGGATTCAAGGTTCATTTATCCCCAACCCCCATAGATATGCGGTTGTTCCAGCCCCATTCATTGAAAAGACTATCCTTTCCCCCATTGAATTATCTTGGCATGTTTGTGGAAAACCAGTTGACCAAATATGACCATACATCAGATTCTTTGTTCTATTCCATTAGTCCATAGCCATGTCCTTATACCAATACCACGTCCTCTTGATCACTGTAGCTATATAGTAAGCCTTGAAATCACTAGTTTAAGATCTTTGACTTTGTTTTTCTTTTTTGAAGTTTGGCTTTCCTTGGTCTTTTTCATTTTCACAAAAGTGTTGGAATGAGCCTTTCAATTTCTGCCAAAAGCCTGCTCAAATTTAGATTGACATTACACTGAATCTATAGATCAATTTGGGGAGAATGAGCATCTTAATAGTATTGACTCTTCTGGTTCATGAATATAGTGTATCTTTTTAAGTCTCCTTTAGCTCAGCAATATTTAGTAATTATCAGTATATCTTTCATGAAGTTTATTCCTAAATATTTTAACCTTTTAGATGATATTTTAAACAATATTTTAAAATTTTGATTTCCAATTATTTGTTACTAGGTTATAGAAATACTAATGTTTTCAATAGACTGCCTTTATATTCTGTGACCCTGCTAAATTCACTTATTTATTCTAGTAGTTTTTTTAAAAATGTTTTTGATTTTTTTTTTTTAGAGAGAGAGGAAGGGGGGAGAGAGAGAGAGAGAGAAACATTGATCCACTGCCTCCTGCACACTCTTTACTGGGGATTGAGCCTGCAACCTGGGCATGTGCTCTGACAGGGAATCGAACCAGTGGCCTTTTGGTGCATGGAACAACGCTCAACCAACTGAGCCACACCTTCCAGGGCTATTCTAGTAGTTTTGTAGGTTTTGTTTGTTGTTTGTTTTTTTGTAGATGCCTTAGGATTCCCTATGTAGAAAATCATGTCATATACCAGTAGAGGCAGTGTTACTTTGTCCTTTCTACTTTAAAAAGCTTTATTTCTTTTTCTTATCTTACTGCACTAATGTGGGTCTCTGGTGCAATACTGAATAGAAGCAGTGGACATTCTTGCCTTGTGACCAAACTTAGGAAAAAAATGTTCAGTATTCACCATTAAGTACAGGCATACCTTGTTTTATTGCTCTTCACTTTATTGCACTTCGCAGATATTGTGTTTTTACAAATTGAATGTAAGACCCTCCACCACAAAAAGATTATGACTCTTTGAAGGCTCAGGTGATAGTTAGCACTTTTTAGCAATAAAGTATTTTAAAATTAAGGTATGTACATTATTTTTTAGTTATGTTATCGCACACTTTAATAGACTACAGAACAGTGTAAGCATAACTTCCATGTTCATTTATTTTGTTTCTTTAGATTTCACATATAAGTGAGATGATCTGGTATTTGTCTTTCTCTGATTTATTTCATTTAGCGTAATATCTTCTAGGTCTATCCATGCTGCCACAAATGGCAAGATTTCATTTTCCAGTGTGTGTATATGCACCGCACCTTCTTCATCTCATTCATCTACTGATGGACACCTAGGTTGCTTCCATATCTTGGCTGTTATTAGTAATACTGCAATGAACATAGGGGTGCATATACATTTTTGAATTATGTTTTTCTTTTCTTTGGATAAATGCCCACTAGTGGAATTGCTGGATCATATGGCAGCTCTATTTTTAATTTTTTGAGGAGTCTCCATACTGTTTTCCATAGTGGCTGCACTAATTTACAATCTCACCAACCATGTAGAAGGGTTCCTTTCCCCACATCCTCACCAGCACTTATTTGTTGATTTACTGATGGTAGCCATCCTGACAGGCATGAGGTGATACCTCATTGTGGTTGTAACTTGCATTTCCCTGGTGATTAGTGATGGTGAGCATCTTTTTATATGTCTGTTGGCCATCTGTATGTCCTCTCGGGAGATATGTCTTTTCAGGTCTTTTGCCTGTTTTTTTAATTGGATTGTTTGTCGTGTTGGTGTTAAGTTGTATGCATTCTTTATATATTTAGGATACTAACCCTTATCAGATCTATCATTTGCAAATATCTTCTCCCATTCAGTAAGTTGTCTTTTTGTTTCATTGTTTTGATTCACTGTGCAAAAACCTTTAATTTCATGTAGTTCCATTTGTTTACTTTTTCTTTAGTTTCCCTTGCTTGATATTACTAAGAGCTACGTCAAAGAGTTTACTTGCTATGTTTTCTAGGAGTTTTATGGTTTCAGGTCTAACATTTTAAAATCCCTTTCGAGTTTATTTTTGTATATGGTGTAAGAAAGCGGTCCATTTTCATTTTTTGGCATGTATCTGTCCGCTTTGGCCAACACCACTTATCGAAGAGATTGTCTCCACCCCATTGTATATATCCTTGCCTTCTTTGTCATAAATTAATTGACAATACAAGCAAAGGTTTATTTCTGAGATCTGTGTTCTATTCCAATGATCTATATATCAGTTTTTAGGCCTGGAAGTTCAGGCTTCCTGGAGGTATTGCCTGCCACTATTTGTCAAGATTAGGTAGAACTTGCCCTGACCAGTGTTTCTCAGTGGTTAAAGCATCGACCCATACACTGGAGAGTCGTGGGTTCGATTACAAGTCAAGGGCAAATCCCTGGGTTGCCGGTTCAATCCCCCAGTTGGGGCCCGTGCAGGAAGCAACCAATCAATGTGTCTCTCTCTCATCGATGTTTCTCTCTCCGAGAAAGCCTCATCATAAGGAACCTTGCAAGGGCATTTGCCAAAGTTCCAGGTAATGACAATCTGAACCAGGGAAGATGGAATAGAAAGAAGTGGAAATAGTTTAGAGATATTTAGGAAGCAAAATTGAGAGACACATTGATGAGAGAGATATCAACAAGAGTTCTGACTTAAATGACTGGATGAATGGTGGTGCCAGTTACTCAGACGACACACAGGGGCAGGTTTGGGGGAAAAGGTGAAGAAGTCAGGGTTAGAGCTGAGGTGCAATGAGACAGCAAGGTAGTGATATGCACTAGGTAGTTGGATAAACAGATCTGGTGCTTAGAAGAGAAGCCTGGATTGGAGATAAAGATTTAGTATCCAAGCAAAGGGATGGTGGAAGGGTCCCTGAGAAGAGTAAGATTGGTCAGGGAACATATGTAGAATGAGGAAATACTAAGCATGGAGCACTGAGGTTTGGCCTGTGGGCGTGTATTTATTTGAGACTCTGTGAATATTGCTAGGAATTTTATAGTCTCAAAAGGGGACAGCGCCGCCTGCCTCCCCTCCTCCCAGCTCCTCACCGGAGGCCGCCAGGTGCAGGTCCTCCAGCAGGAAGAGGAGGGAGCCTTTAGAACTCAGGGCCTGCCCAGGCCACGGGTTGGCTCGCGCTTGGCCCTGGACCCCTCGGCTCAGCAGAAGGCGAAAATGGGTGGTACTGAAGGCAGGGTGGATGGGGGTGTACACGTAAGGGTGATGTGGTTCCACCAGCACCGCCACAAAGGCTGACTTCCCTGTTGCTGCCTCTCCAGCCAGCAGCACTGGGTGTCCTGCTGACAGAAGCAGGTCCACCACATACAGGAGCCGTTCAGCCTGCAGGACAGGAGCAAGACTTACTGTGGCAGCTCCAGGACAGTAGTCTAGGTGAAAGCAAAGGTCTAGGGATCTTGTCTTAACACTCTATTTGCAGAATACTTCATGTGTTCTTGTGAGTGTGAAAACATATCAAAGAATGGGAGCAGGCAGGCCTGAGCTGGGCCTAGAACGGGGACTCTCCCAGGACATCCCCTTGAGCCCCTGCCCCCCCCTCCCCGCACACTGTCCTCACACCTGGGGAGAAGGGCTGAAGGTGCCCAGAGATCCCTTGATGCGGCCGCCCATGTATTGGCCAGTGAAGGGGACCAGTGTCCCATCTTCAGGGCATACATGTAGATCAAACACCGAGGCTGAGACTGGTGGCTCAGGATAGTTGGAGAGGCAACTAATAGAATGCCTCAGGAAGGTATCAAAGAGGGGCCAGAGCCTTCAGATGGACATACAGGCAAAAGTGTGAGACAGTTACAACAGTTCCGTTTGTGACACCCCACCCACCCGACAGTGATGTCCGCTGGGTTTGACTCCCACAGGCCAGTCCATCTCAGCCCTCTGTATCCCATTCCCCACCCCAGTAGATACCTGGAGGGAAGGTGGGCTCCAAAGCCCCAGATCAAGGCAAAAAGAAAGCTGCTCACAACCAGCAAGTGCTCCCTGTGCTTATTAGGCAGATCATTGCTGTCAACCAGGGACCCGGTCAGAGAGCTGGTTTTCGAGGACTTGAAGCTTGAGGCTACAGGATCACTATGGCTGAGGTCTTTTGTGAAGGTCACCATGGCCAGAATAGGAGCCCCAGTAAGAAGAAGGGGAACAGGGGAGGAGAGTTGGCTCTGTTACTTCTTACTTTCAGTCCCCAGGCCCAAGTCCACCAAAGAACCCGTGCCCCAGGCTCTAGCCATATGCCAACTATCTTCAAGGCCCCATAGATCTCAAGCCAGCCCTCTCTTTCCCTTCCCTTCACCTGGCATATGTGTCTCCTCATCTATGCGTAGGTGGAGGTCAAGCAGGCAATGCAAGAGGCGAGCCAGGCTGGTGATTTCGGCCACACCTGGGCAAACAGCCACCTGCCCGTGTGCCTGCAGCAGGGAGCAGGCACCCTCGCGGGTGAGGAATCGGAGCGTTGCAGGCACCAGCACCTTGGCCAGGCGGTTGAGCTCGGTGACCGTCTGGGGCTGCAGGCAGTACTCACGGGGCAGGGCTGCCATCAGGACGCTAAGCATCCCCTGCCAAGTCTGCTCCCCACCGCACCAGACGAGGGCACAATGGCCCACCACTTTGGGGGACATCCCTGTTGCATCTCCCACCTCCATCAAGAAAAAAGTATCTGGGGATCGTTCTATCTGCTCACCACTAGGGAGGATAAGCTGGGGGGGGTTACCCAGGAGGCAAGTGACAGCGTCCAGCCAAGCAGCACTGGGGGCCCCATCACATATTATCCAGTGCTGGATCCTCACCGATTCCTGTGCCTTGCTCTTTGGGTCCACAGTCTTACACTGACTGGATGAATGAAGCAGCCTGGGGAGGATGCCTTGGTGCCAGCAGGGGCCCTCTTGCCACCCCAGTAACTCCTGGGTGCTGAAGACACTGGGATACAGGTGCGTAATCTCCACAAGTGGACAGCCCCATGTTGAGGTGCCCTCTATGCCCGCCAGCTGATTCTGGATTGTAAACAAGCTGTGCCAGCAAGTGGTCTTGCCACTGCCTGCAGGGCCCAGGAGCAAAATGCCAGAGGCCCGGTCCAGGGCCTGGCTCAGCTGCTCCAGGGAACCCAAAATATTGGGGGTGGGATGCAGACCTGCCTGCTGCAATTCCTCCACCAGCAGTGGCTTCCTCAGCTTGTGGGTCACAGGCTCTGCCAGCACTTGTCTGGCACTGGGGAAGATTCCACAGAGCAGCTCTTGGAGGTTGTGAAGGCGGACCCCATCGAGGATGCTGAACAGTGGTGAGCGTATCAGGGCACGCAGTAGGGCCATCTCCTCAATGGCCGCAAGGCTGTGGGGTGGCTGGGTGCTAGGTTCCTCCTTGGTCACATTTAGAGCCTGTATCATGGCTGTGAGGACCTGCTTGAGCAGCGGCAAGTGGTAGGGCAGGGGCCCAGGCACCAGCTCGTGCTCCAGGAAGAAGAATTTGGATAGGTGGGTAGCCATGCGGGAGGGATCCCGCATCCCTGCACCCAGCAGAGTGAGCTCTGCCACTTGCTGTAGGTTTGGCAGTGTCAGTGCCACAGGCCGCAGCAGCAGGCGCAGGTTGGCAGGCACGGCAGGGCTCAGGGCACGTAACGTCAGGAAACAGCCATAGCCAAGGCGCATGTCCACATGATGTTTCTCAAAGAAACCACTGCCAAGGAGGTGGGGGTGGGTTGGGTCGATGGTACTGGTGCTTCGGGAAGCCTGCTGGTACAGTGGGGCATAGAGGTTGTGCAGTTCAGCCAGGCGTTGGCCCAGGGCAGAGAGCAAGCCAAGGGGCAGGTGCTGAGCTGCCTCCAGCAGCAGCCAGGCTCCGCCCTGCAGGGCACCATTCAGGTAGTTGCTCAGACTTTGGGCCGTTGTCTGAGGCAAGCAGGGTATTATCACCAGTTGGCGTCCCAGGGCCTGTGCCAGGCTCTTCACCATGGCTGCCTTGCCTATGCCATCAGGGCCCAGTAGGGTCCCACAGGCCACTTCCTCCAGAGCCAATAGCAGCACCAGGGCTGGCCGCTCAGGCAGCAAGCTGGGCAGAGACCCCAGTCTGGGACCCAAGTACTCATAATTGTACAGGAAGGACCGGCCCAGCACCTCTATCCAGCACCCAGCTGGTGATAGAGAAGTGTCCATAGATGCAGTGGTCTTGAGACTCTGCAGGGGACTTCGGGGGATGATGTGAGGTGAGCCCAGGTGGTACTTGAGTTGGCGGGCCCAGTGGAAGTCTGTCAGATCACTGACCTGGTGCTCCCTCAGCAGCTGTACTATATCCCGGTGGGTCACCGCCATGGCCAGTAGGGCACTGAGCAGGCTGGCCTGGCGGACAGAGGGCAGGGACTGCCCACCCTGGGAGGCCCTCTGGGTCCGTACAAAACGCACCAGTACCTCCAGCTTGCACACATGTGTGCGGACCATGGCCAGGGTCCTCTCCTCCAGCAGAGCCTCCTCCATCTCGGCCCACCATACCACCTCCTCTGCCACCAGCACACACTGCCAGGGGAAGGCCTCGACTAAATCCAGCCAGTGGTGGACATTCAGTTGCAGGGGCACCTGGCCTTTCTGGGGCAGCTCCTTGAAGGCCTTGTCTAGGAATGGGGCCAGAACCACACCGCCTCGCAGACGGGCAGCCACACAGCCCTGCAGCATGTGCACCAGTGCCAAACGCAGACCCTTCTCCAGAGAGGCCAGCCACTTGGGGAGATCTGGATGCAGAGGAAGGGGCTGCTGCAGCTCCACTTCCTCCCCACCTGCCCCTAGCACTGCGAGGCACTCCACCTGAGGCTGCACGTCTTGCCTTGATTCTGGGGCATCCATGTGTTCATCAGTAGAACTGGACTTGAAGCTCACAGCGAGCACATGAGGAAAGCAGCGCCTTACCCATATCTGGGCCTCGCATGGCTCCATTCTGGCAACGAGTAGGCTCACCAGCTCAATGTCACTGAGGAAGAAAAGGCGGGGAAAGTGAACACAGAACCCATAGAGCACGCTCTGCAGAGCCATAATGATGCCCTCCAGCTCCACTGAGCCTGCTTGAAGCAGCTGTTGCAGCTGTTGGCCTTGGTAGTAAGGGTTCCGCTTGGCACTGGGCACTACAAGTGACAGGACCAGGGGGTCAGCTACAGAGGTCTGCATCAGGGTCCGGTACTGATCATCCATGGCCTTGAAACGGGAGTTCTGTGGTGAGGGAGAGGGTAAAAGTGAGGGTGGATGTAAAGAGGCAGCTCCCCAGGCACTGTGCCCCACTGCTCAGTAGTCTTGGTCCACCCTGTCTCATTCCCCCTTCCCTACCAGATCAGAACTGGGAAACTGGATCATCATCTCATGCAGAACTTTATTCAGAAACATCCACTTCTGCTGGAAAGTGACCCACACCTGCAGTATGTGACCTGTGTGAGCAGCCAGAGGAACGCTGGAGGGATACTAGGGTTCTAGCTTCTGCAAGGGGGTCCAGCCTGCTCCTGACCTCTCAGGCTGCCCCCACCCCAAAATATTCTGCTCAGCAGGATCCAGGACCCAGGACCCAGGGACCTTTCTTGTAGGAGAGAAAATTTTCACTGTGAATAAAGACCTGGCCACCTCAGCCCAAAAAGTAGCCCTGAAGGAGGTCTTCAGTCTATCTCTCAGATCTTCCCCACCCAATCCCCACCTCTCACCCCATCCGTCTGGGCCATCCCACTTCAGGTCCCACCCATCAGCCCAGCTAGAGGCCTGCACTCACTCAGGTCACGCAGGATGGTCACCCACTCCAAAGCTATTTTGTGTAAGTCTCCCAACTTTTGGGTGACCAGGATCTTGAACAACACCTGAAGACTTTTCTGGATGGAATCCTGCAGGCTGCTGTAATCTAAGGAAGGGCAGGATCCAGCTGAGTGGAGCTGGCAGTCAGATGAGGCAAGGGCAGGGTGGCTAATACCCCAAATACACTGACACAGATCCCCAGCTATTCTTTAGAGGACCTAAACATTTTGTTTTCTTCCACTAGTTGAACTATGTGCTCACCAAGAGCCATAGTATGTTGGAAAACCTGCTTATGTGAGTTATAATTTCAATTCCAGAATTTAATCTAATATTATGTTAACCACTGAAATATGGGTGGGAAAAGAGCTATTGATTCTATGGAAACCATGGAAGGCTTCAGTAAAGGTGAGTTGATAAAAATATATTAAATTAGGTATAGGCCAGCCAATTTTCAAAAATTGGGAAATTATAATAAAAATCTAGAAAAGTTCTGTACTCAGGTAACTTTACAAATGTCTTCATGTCACTGCTCAACTTTACAGAAACTGAAATTAATGCAAGAAAGGAAGTGAGAAACTTCTATCTGTTGACTGCAAATCAAAGAAAAGCTCTTGTCCCAGGTTAAAAGATTATAAATAAATGTACATTTACATGGTTTAAGCTAAAAACATCCTAAGCCATGTATGCATCATATTTTATGATTTCCCCATGTAACTAACGTTTTGAATTTGCCAGTTGGGTTTCAATTGTGTTGAAAAGAGAATTTCTCCTTTACGGGCAATTCCTTAACTATGCCATCTTGAGTGCCTATACCTATGCTGTTCCCTCTCCCTGGCCTGCCCTTTCCCTCTTGCAAGTTTAGAAAACTCCTCCTTCAAAAGCCAGCAAAAGACCTCTCCCTAAGGGAAGGGAAGGGAAGGTTTCTCTGACTCTCCCTGGTCCTTTGAAGCTGTCTCCTTTCTGAGAGTCTGCTGCCCTCAGGTGCTCCACCATGCACTTATCTCTATTCTATTGTCTATCAATGGACTGGAGCGCCTAAGGGATGGGACTTTTGTCCGTAAATCTCAGGGTCTCCTGCGTTTGGCTCAGAGTAGGCAGGTGGGTTTGATGAGGGAATGAAAAAGGAATGAAAGAGTGGGGCAAAAGATCAGACCACAGGGTGCATTCTAGAGGACAGAGCAGCCAAAGGTGGAGAGATGCAGCAATGAGGAATTTCTGAATACACTCAGAAAGCAGAGGACTTTTGCCAAAGAGGCCAGGCATTGGGTGGGAGCGAGGGGGCAGGGACTCCCAAGATTAAGACTGTATGGGAGCTACATGAAAGACATTGTCTCAGAACAGAATGGGGTTTTAGGTTGTCCAGCAAGGATGGGGACCTGGCTAGAGGAGCCAGATCTAGCAGGGCTGGGTGGAGGTGGTAGATGAATATGGTCCCCAGCCGGGGACTTTCTCTGGGCTACAAGGGCTTGGTCTCACCTGAAAGGATGAAGGTGCCACTATCCTTGGCCACTATGTCCCTGTGAGTGCGGTGCATATGCCTCTTGGAGCGCTGCAAGGTCTGGGGCTCGTAGGGCACGTGCAGGATGAAGTTGAGCAGGCGCAGCTTGCGGCCTTCCCAGGCCTGCTGCAGCTGCTGCAGGGTCTCTTGGGCATGAATGTGTTCATTTTCATTCCGCCAGATCTGGAAGAGCTGGGTCTCAGGAACTGGGGCTCGGTAATGGCTCAGGGGATAGCACTGAAGCTGGCACTTAAGAGCCAGGGCTCAGGGGAGTGGAGGTCTCAGAGAGAAAGAGTGGGACCAGCAGTCTTCAAAGTTGGGCCATCAGCAGCACACTTTGACCTAGGGCTGCTGCCCTGACACCCACTATTTTGCAAGGCTCCAGCTGAGCAGATAGTATGTCCATCACATCTGCCATCCTGTGTGCCCACAACTTCGGAGCTGCCACCCACTTCCTTCCCCTGGTGGGGGTTGCATACTCTCAGTCTCAGATCCCCGTAAGCTCCAGGCAGGACAGCAATCTCAACCCCCCACTCCACAAGCCAATATCTACTCCCCCCTTGTCTCAAGGGGCTGCTGGGCCTTAACTGGCTCTATTAGAACTTAGCGAACAGAACCCTGGACCACTTCCCTCCCTCCAGTGGGCCGTACCTGATTGATTTGATCTGCAAACTCCAGCAGTGGACAAGTGAGCAGCTGGCCCAGTGTTAGGAGTTCTACATTGAGACTGCCCAGCCCTAGGGCTAGAGGTAGAAGGGACAACAAGTCAGAGCAACACTGGTATTATGGCAGATCTGGGACCCAGAGCCATGCAGCAGATCTCAGAGTAGAGCATAGAGTCAAGAACCCCGAACCAAAGGCCCTGAGCACAGCACAGAGCCCAGAGCTCAGACTCCAGCTCGAGCCAGCCCAGTTGAGCAGGGAGGACCCACATGGTACTTTGAGGGAGGCAGGAAGCAACCCAGGGAGGGAAGGTGTTTCCAACAGGGGTGGCAGGGAACTGAGCTGTTGCATTGTTCTAACCCGTATGTCCTCCCCTCCACACTCTACTTAAACACACCTCGGAGGAGGGCTTGTAAGCTGAGGCTATGCAGCTGGAAGCTGCTCAGCTTGGTAAGCAAGGGCAGGTAGCTGCGAAACTCCTCCAGAAGGCGTATGGTGCACTGCAGAACCGGGCTGTGCAGCCCTAGGGTGGCATTCATCTGGGTCGCCTCTGTGAGCCAGCCCTCTATCTTCTCCTGGGCCATAGGCAGGTTGAACTGCAGGGTGAAGGGGTCATTGTCAGCTGGAGACCCTTCCCACCCCTCTCCCCTGCAGACTTTCCATCCCCAGGCAGGAGCTCCAAGGAAGGGTGTCAGCACCTTGGCAAAAGCCATGCACTTCCATTCACTAATGTTTTCAGAGATGACTCGATATAGGCGCCAGATGCTCTGCTGCTGCTTGATAGGATGGATCCCACAGATTGGCAAGGACACAGGACTTTCATCCCCTGTGGGACAAGGCTGGCTGAGGCCTGGGCCATATGTGGGGGCGGGGGCCAGGGTGGGGAATGGTCAGTCAAGAGCCCATGATAACAAAAGGGAGGGTCCCAAAATTGCCAAGGTGGGGGGTCTAAAATTGTTCAGAAGGACAATGGAGGAGGGGACAATTCAAGGGACAGTTATTCCAAGGACAGAATATCTGAGACAACGCAATGGCAGTAGTCTCCATCTCACTCACTCCACTCAGGCCACAGCAGGCTCTTCACTGTGGCTCAGGTATACCAGGAGCGCTCCCCTGCTGAGGATCTTTCACTGGCAGTTCATTCTGGAGCAGTCTTCCCTCAGGGAACCATATGCTCCCTCCCTCGCCAAATTCAAGTTCCAACTCAAACCTTACCTTCTTTTTTTTTTTTTTAA
>NW_015504667.1:519626-541771 GCF_001595765.1 Miniopterus natalensis | reverse complement strand
TATTGATTTCAGAGAGAGGAAGGGAGAGAGAGAGAGAAACATCAATGATGAGAGAGCCGTCATTGATCGGCTGCCTCCTGCACAACCCCTACTGGGCATCGAGCCTGCAACCCGGGCACATGCCCTGACGGGGAATAGAACCTTGATCTCCTGGATCCTAGGTCGATGGTCAACCACTGAGCCACACCTGGCCAGGCAAACCTCAGGCCTAGGCTGCCCACCCCTTTAAGAACATTCCCCACTGCCTGGCTGGGCGTGGCTCAGTGGTTAAAGCATCGATCTAGGATCCAGGTGATCAGGGTTCGATTCCCGGTCAGGGCACATGCCCGGATTGCAGGCTGCAGCCGATCAATGACTCTCTCATCATTGATGTTTCTATCTCTCTCTCTCCCTCTCCTTTCCTCTCTCTGAAATCAATAAAGATATATTAAAAAATAAAAATAAAATAAAATGTGACTCATTTAAAAAAAAAAAAAAAAAAGAACATTCCCCATAGCTTTTCTTATTATTAGTGTGGATAATAAATTCCTGTTTTTCTAGTAGTTTATTTTGTACTTTGATGCTCAAAATGTCCCAGATTTGGCCAGTTGGTGTCCCTTCTATGTCCTCATGACATGTTCCCATCACTTTTTAAAAGGACTTAATATTCCCTTACTTTCTAGTTTAAAAGATTTTCCAGGCTCATCTTGTACTTGCCCTGCCACAGCCCTGGAATCATCCATTCCCCAGGGAGCCCTGGTTCCTTTCCACAGGAATGGTATTAGAAACCAAGACCAGGCACAGTGTGGATCTTTGCTATTATGGACGTGCACTTATATCCATGTACATGGGCTCATAAACATGAAGGCACATGCAACATGCATATANACAGTGTGGATCTTTGCTATTATGGACGTGCACTTATATCCATGTACATGTGCTCATAAACATGAAGGCACATGCAACATGCATATATGTGTTTTAAAATGCAATGGAAATTATAGAGTAGATACTACAGAAAGTGGAAACTTATCAGACAAGCTCACAATATTTCCCCAGAACTAAAAAAAAAAAAGAAGAAATGAGTGATGATGGCCCTGGCCAGNATCAGACAAGCTCACAATATTTCCCCAGAACTAAAAAAAAAAAAGAAGAAGAAATGAGTGATGATGGCCTTGGCCAGNGGCCCTGGCCAGTTTGCTCAGTGGTTAGAGCATTGGCCCTCAGACTGAAGGGTCCTGGGTTCGAGTCCAGCCAAGGGCACGTACCTCGGTTGCAGGCTCAATTCCCAGCCCCAGGTCCCCAGCCCAGGTTTGGGCCTGTGTGGGAGGCAACCAATCGATGTGTCTCTCTCATATCAATATTTATCTCTCTCTCCTCTCTCTCGCTTCAATTCTCTCTGAAAAAGCAATGGGAAAACTATTCTCCGGTGAGGATTAAAAAAAAAAGAAATGAGTGATGATAAAATAAAATAAATGGAGGAGAGATCCAGAACACCCAATATACAAATAAGAATTCTGGAAGGAGACAAGGGCAAATATAAGAACCATTATCAAATAATAGATAAGCACATTACCTACAAAGGAAAAATCAGATTGATATCAGATTTGTCCACAATGCTGCATGTTGGAAGACAATGAAACAATATATAAATTTGAAGAAAACCTCAGAACTCAATATTTAGCCAAGCTGTGATATAAAGACATTAGAAAGTCATTCTCAGCATAGGACCTTAGAAATGTTAACCGCTCTAATGTCCTTCTTAGAAAAAAAAACCCTCAAACATTACAGCCATCCAAGAAAAAAATAAAAATAATAAAAATATGTGTGTGTTTTTTTTAAGTGGTAATGCATAAACAAAACCATGAATCCTCAGATGTCAAAATAGTTGTTAACATGGTTATAAAACAAAGCAAATGTCAAAAGTAATGAGTAAGCCCAGCCGGGGTGGCTCAGAGGTTGAGCGTTGTCCCGTGAACCGAGAGGTCCCTGGTTTGACTGCCCATCGGGGCACGTGCCCGGGCTGTGGGCTCGATCCCTAGTAGGGGGAGCACAGGAGGCAGCCAATTGATGTCTCATCGATGTTTCTATCTCTCTCCCTCTCCCTTCCTCTCTCTCTAAAGTCAATGAAAACATATTTTTAAAAAAGTAACTTGTGAAAGATACATAATGAAAAATAAAGAGTGGTATTAATTATCTGGATGTAAGACCCTAGATGATGTTAACAAAACCTGGGAGCCCGGCGAGGAGACAGGGATAGAAGGAGGAAGTAAAAGCAGTGCTGTGGGGTTTCCTGGGCCTAGCGCCACAGGGCCGACGTCCACTACTCTGCTTTTTTAACAAACATCTCCAAACCCAGCAAGAAAGGGAAGGTCTGCGGTCTATGTCAGAGTATGGGATGAGGGTCTCCTGATACTTAGCCAAAGAAAAAGTCCCTTGCCTGGCCGGGCGTGGCTCAGCGGTTGAGCATCAACCTAGGATCCAGGAGATCAGGGTTCGATTCCCGGTCAGGGCACATGCCCGGATTGTGGGCTCGATCAATGACTCTCTCATCATTGATGTTTCTATCTCTCTCCCCATTCCTTTCCTCTCTCTGAAATCAATAAAGATATGTTTAAAAAAAAAAAAAGAAAAAGAAAAAGTCACTTGCTTGAGGATGGTCCCAGTGTCCAACATCTCACATTTGGCCAATGGCCCTGGACCGGGGATCCCCACGGGCAGAGATGGTAATAGTGTGGCTGGCCAAGAAGCAACTGGGAAACAATGTGCCCTCTGAAGGACTGATGAAGTGACTGTATCTGAGAAAGAAAAAACTTGAGCCCACACAGTTCTTTGTGGGTAGAAGGGAACGAGCTCCACCACTGCATGGAAGAGGTAAGACCAGTAGTTGTGCCCTGGTCTCCTGTGGAGCAGTGAGGCCTCTATTCCACACGGGCTGGAAGCAGTGAAGACCTCCGTGGAGCATGAAGACGGATGTTTACCGGGCCTCCAGGGCTACACAAAGGGTCAGTACTGCAACAAGGACAGCTTTGCATCCAGCTGCACAGGATTTCAGCCTCCGACCCCAGCACATTCTAAAGGAACATTCTTCCTTCGCACACTGTGAGTCCCATCTCCCTGCCCTGAGCACCGTACTATATCCAATGTGTGAACATTTTTTTTCCTGCAATTTTCACACATAAAAGAGACTAATGAAGGCGTAAGATTCCCAAAACTTGCTTAGAGTCACCCAGAACACACAGGACCTTGAGTCCAAACCCTCATCTCAGCTGCAGAGTCTATCACAGGGTGGGGGGAGAGGGGGCGGGGACCCTTAGTACCAGTGAAGGTGGAGTAGGCATGGCGCAGTTCATTAAGGCGGCTGACGGTGTCCTGGAACTGATGCTCCAGGGAGATGAGCTGGCTCTCCATGCTCTTCTGCTCTTGTGCAGGGTCCATGAAGGGGCTGGACAGGGCCTTCTGGATCAGACCTTCCAGCTCCGCCAAGGCTGCCCCCATCAGCTGCTGCAGCTTGGGCACGAGGGAATGCTGCTTGCTGAGCAGGAACTCCGAGGCCTGGCTCCTCTCAAACTGAAATGCCTCCCACAGATCCAGGAGCTGTGGGGCCAGCACAGGGCCGTCAAGTGGATGTGGTTGTGGGGGTGGGGGACAGGGAGGGATGGGTGACTTCCTGAACTCCCTTCTTACCAAGATGTCCAGAGCCTCGGTCTCGGCACTGAAGAGGCTGAAGTGGTTGCGGATGAGTTCGTGGAGTGACCGGATGTATTCCATTCGCTCCTCCAGCTTGCCGTACTGATCATGGGCCTCGTTCAACTGCAAGGCCCGCAGCATGAGACCAACACCCCGTCCCCCCCAACCCCGGGCACCTCTTTGGGCCCATCCCTGAGGGGCACTCCCACCTTCTGGAGGCTCCAGGCTCCAGCAGCCACCTTTTAACCCACTGGGAGCAGCGGCAATCTGAGATCACGTCCCATCTGACCCACGTCTCTCTGCAGAAAGCACAGTTCCTCCCCCACCAAGTCATTACGCTGATGACAGGGCCACAGATCCCTATCTGACCTATCCCACACAGCAGATCTTTTGTCTCTGAAACCTGGACTGTGTCTCTCTCGTCACACCAGGACCACCCACCACCCTGAGGAGACTGAGCCAGGAGAGCAGGGTGAGAGTCAGCAAGGGCAGGTCATGCGTATGAGCACAGTCTAAGGGCATCAAGCCCAATGGGGAGCTCGGCTGAGTCCTGAAGAGCGTGCTGAGCATTTGAGCAGGATGGGCCCTGGGTAGGCTGGGAAGGGAGGAGGGGGAGAGCTCACCTTCTGGGAGCAGCTGGCAATGGTACGAATGTCTGAGCTGATGGTTTGGAAGATCTCGACGAAATCTCTGAGCTCTTTCATCAGGTGCTGGCTGCGGCTCCAGCACTCACTCTGTACGTGGGCGAGAATTTCCTTCCTGATGTTCTTCAGTTTGGTGTCTGAACAGAGGAGAGGGTTAGGGGTTAAAGGGTGCGCCAAAAAGGGGTGCTGGGGGAGTGCTGTGAGCCCCGAGCGGGAGTGGGAAGGGGGTGCCAGACCATGAATTTGTGCCCTCGCTCACTGAACACTTACTGGACCTCTGCCCAGTGTCCAGTCAGCTGCTATGCACTGGGGCTGTGCTGGGCACTGACATACAGGAGGGAGGGAGGGAGGGAGGGACAGAAAGGGTTTCCAGCTTCAGAAGCTTACAATATGGTGTCAGAGACAGATATATAAACAGGTCATCAAAAACCAGTGTGATAAGTGCCCGGGATTCCTCAACCTGGCATAGTGAGAGAAGAGGAAGCCTGAGGAGGCTGGGAAAAGCCTCCTCAGAAAGGGGAACCCTGGAGCTGCCTGTGTTGAGTAGTTCGTGCTCCAAGGGGCAAGGGCACACCACACAGATGAAACAGCATGTGCAAGGGTATGGGGGTGACATGGTCATGAACAGCAGAATGCCCCACCACAGATGAGTTTTCTGTTTGGGGAATCTTACTGCTTCTGCTCTAGTAGAAGAGATACCGAGAAGAGTATGTACTCTGCCTTTTATGTTTAAGGGTTAAAGGAAAGAAGACACTGGGCTAAGAGATGATCAGGGAAGCTGCCTTTGGCGATATGAGCAACCCCATTGTCTTTGCGGGCAGGAAAAATAGCAATATGGGACCTCATCAAATCTAAGATACTACTAATTGTAAGAGGCACCATTATTTTACAGACCACGAAAAAGAAAAAAAGTGATGCTACCTAAACTCTGACATGCTGCCATCATAATACACCTCCTTAAATTCAGGGATGTTAAAACAATGCACAGAAAAGCAAAACACAATATAGAAATATGGTACTATAAAGTATACCATGAAATACAGTATTACTACATGCCAGATACAATGTCAGCTGCTTTACCTGTATTAACCCAATTAATCTTCACAAAAACCTGTTGAGGTAGATACTATTATTGTCCCTATTTTGCAGATAAGCAAACGGAGTGAGGCTCAGAGAGGTTAAGTAACTTTAACAACTTCACACCATGGCAGAGCAAGGTTTCAAACTCAGGCAACCTGGCTCCACTCTGTTTTATTTTACGTCTGAGGGGTGAAAAGTAAATCAGCTCACCCCCTGTGAGCATTTCTTCTACTGGAAGGTGGGATAGTGAGTTCCAGGGGTACATAACTGAGATATTCGGGGTACAGCCTTTTAAGAGTCTTGGAGGATGTGACCAAGAGGACTGGGCACTAAGGGCTGAGGAAACCAAGAGGAAGGGAACCTGCCGAGGGGCACCAGGGTTGGAGAGGACACAAGGGTGCTAACCGATCCTTTTCCAAACGTTCCCTCGGCTCCCGACAGGAGCTAGGCCTTTGCCCTTTGCCGCCCCGAGGCTCTGGGGCCCCGCAGCAGGCGGCCGCAGCGGGCAGCTCGGCAGCGACACTGTGCGGCGTAAAGGAGCAAAGGGCTGGTACAGTACCCGGTCCTGAAGGTCGCGTTGGACATGGGCGGGGAAACAGATCTGAGGGATATTTAGGAGGCAGAGGAGTGGAACTGATCTGGCGACAGCCTGGATGTGGAGGCTCTCGGAGAGTAAAGGGCAAAGGGTGAGGTCAAGCCTCTGCCGAGGGCCCCTCACCGGGGTGGGCGACTGTATCATGCGCTGTCCAGGGGAGCCCCGGAGAGGAGAGGGGCGGGGGTGGGAGGATGAAACTAGGTCAGCAAGAAGGACGAGCACAGACAGAAAAGGTGACGCGAAAAAGAGCCAGCGCCTACTGCGCGCCATGGTCGAAGCTGGGGTATCCCGAGGAAAACCTCATTTAACCCCCTTCCATGGCCCAAGTGGCTTCATTATTTTCTCCACGTTACAAGTAACACTGCCGCTCAGTACCCTGAGGCCACACAACTCTGAGGAACGGAGCCAGGGTTCCGGACCCCGCGCTTCCTCTCCCCTTCTGCTCTTTTTTTATGAAGAAGCCAGTTGGTCCTGGACTAAGGCTCAAAAAGCCAACAAACCAGAAAGAACGTAGGCTTTCCAAGTAACCCGGGAGCAGAGGCTGCCCCTAGCTGGATCAGAACGAAAGCAGGCCAACCACAGGCCCTCCCTGTTTCTCCCTTGCCAGCCTGACACTGCCCCCCCTTTAGAACAGGGCCGGGAAAGAGGGGGGCAGGTTTGGCTTGTGCTTCACCTGCTGGAGAGCTAAGGCAGGGAGGGCTGGGCAGGCAAGTACTTTCAAGCAGACTCTTTCGGGCCCCAGCTCCAAGGCCTCCCACCCTCATAAAGAAAGCATAGGCCCGAAAGTATCTCGTCTCTGCCGGAAATGGAAACTAAGATGGTTCTCAGTTACGTTTGGTTGAACCACCTCTATGCCACAAGGACAGAAAGAGTCAGGTGACAGGAACCTGATCCCAAAGGAGTATGGGGACGCAGCAGAGCCCAAACAGATGGAGGCTGTCCTCTCCAATGGTCATACCTGCAGCTGCACAGGGAAGGGGCTGGGACCTGGGGCTCTGGGAAGCTCTACGGGGCCACTGAAGGGCGTGCAGCTAAGGTCCCTGGTGGACATTCCAGGCCCAAGGAGCCATGTGGATGAGGTAAGGAGGCAGAAGGAAAAGAAGGGAGGGGAAACAGCACTCACCCACGTCGGCCTGCACATCGTGGCAGCTCAGCAGCAGCAACTTGCCTTTTGTGATCAACTTGACAGGTATATTAGAGATGCGGTTCTGCCAAATGTTCAGGTGGCTCACCAGCATCACGTAGTTCTTGATAGGACAGCCTCTCATAGACTCCAGCTTCTGAGGCCCCCAGGATTGCAGGAACTCATGAATGCCTGTCATCCAGTGATGCTCCCTGCAGAATTCCTGCACCTCCCACAGCATGTCCTAGGGGCAGATGAGGTGCTCAGGGCAGAGGGGGATGACTTTAATGGGAATTGGTAGGCATCCTCCCACACCTTAAGCCACTGTTCTCACCTTCAGCAGGGCCTGTTGTATAGTCAGTGCCTGCTGGATTCTAGGGCTGTTATCCAGGTCCTCTTGCAGCTGTTTGTAACTGGGGGGTAAGTACTGGCCCCGCAGCCGGTATCCACGGACCTCCAGGGCTTCAGTGATTGTGTGAGACTTCCAGGGCCACACCAATCCTACATTCGGGCCACAGAAGATATGCACAGCATCGCTGGGCTGGCCCTGGGACTTGGGCATCAGGGATTCCATGCTCGAGTCCTCCTCTTCATCTTCTCCTAGTGGGACACATACCACAACTGTCCATGAGTGCCCTCCAGGGCCCCCACACGACCTCTCTCTCTCTCTCTCTCTCTCTCTCTCACACACACACACACACACTGCTCATGAGAGAGGTACATGTACATCTATATTACAAACACAGTACACCAGACCCACAGAGGGAATTTATTAGTTAGGGTTCAGGTGGAGAGAAGAGAGTTTACTCTAGCTAGTGTAAGCAGGAAGGAATTTATAGATTATTAAGTGGGTTGCAAGTACATGGAAGAGCTGAAAAACAAAAGCACTCTAGCTGCAAGGGGGTCTGAGAAGTGCAGTTTGCAGGAGGAAGTGGAAAGGATATTGAGCGTGCCAGTTCTCGGTATCTTCCTCAAGACAGCCTTGAAACTGGCCTCCCTTTTAACTTCTTAGGAAATGGTTAATTGACAATTTCAATATTTGCATTAAAACTTTATACCAAAAAGGGGGGGGGGAAGCATCAAAATGTTTAGAAATTAGATCCTTACTAGCAATACCTAAACATTATAGTGACCCTCCCCACCCCAGCTCAGTCCTCAGATCTCTTCTCTTACCTTGTACTCACTTTCTAAGTGAGCTCATCCAGACTCATGGTTTTAAATACCATCTATTTGCTTCCAAATTTATCTTTAGCTCAGATCTCTCCCTGAATGCCAATCCCATTTAAACAACTACCTACTCCACTACATCTCTACTTGCATGTCTAAAAGGTACCTCAAACTTAACAGGGCCAGAAATGAGCTCTGATTTCTCCTTCCCAAAATTGCTCTTCCTGCAGTCTTCCAACTTCAGCAAATGGGAACTCCATTCTTCTAGCTGTTCCACTCAAAAACTAGTCATCTTTGACTCCTCCCTCACAACAACACACCCAGCTCTCACAAAATCCTGTTGGCTCTACATTAAAAATATATCCAGAATGCAACCATTCTCACCATCTCTACCATTGCCTGTCCCTCTCCCCAGCCCAGGTCACCATCAGATCTCACTGCCCGATTGAGTCCTCTCTACCTCGCCTCCCTCCTTTGGCTCTTGTCTCTCTCCAACCTTGCTTCCCCCTTCCCCCTGGTTTTGCTTGAGAATGGAATGCTTAGAACTGTAGCTTGTCTTGCAGCTATGAGGCAGTAAGTCTGAGGATGAAAATACTTTTTTGTTATTATGTATTTATTTATTTAACTATGTCTTTATTAATTTCAGAGAGAGGAAAGGAGAGAGAGAGAAAGATAGAAACATCAATGATGAGTCATTGATCGGCTGCCTCCTGCACACCCACAACCTGGGCATGTGCCCTGACCGGGAATTGAACCTCCATCTCCTAGATCCTAGGTTGACGCTCAACCGCTGAGCCACACCAGGCTGGGCGAAAAGACATTTTTGATTGCAGCCTCTCTTACCACATGCACCTTTCTAAGAGGATCTGCCCTTACCTGCAGCTAAACCCAGGAAGGAGTTAGGAAAGGGTATAAAGAGCCTGGTACTTGATGACATTTGAGCCACCAAAGCAGCCCTGGAAGCACCTACCTTGTGACTGCTTGTTATGTGAGAAAATTGTTTTCATTGTTTATGCCACTCTTGTGGGGAAGGAAGTACTCAGGTTAGAACTGCTCCATCCACACCCAAGGCCTGACTCTAAGGCAGTGCCATTAGCACACTGCATGTGCCCTCCCCCGCTTCCACCCTTCCTACCCCCTGCCTAAGTCTCCTTAAATACCTTCAGGATACAGGGAATCCGGGGGAGTCTTCAGGTCTGTAGACTGCATTACCTTCATGCCACCATATGGGGAAGGGGCAGAAATGGAAAACAATGAGGGTTCAAATCCTCACTGAGAACTTCTTAGAGGATAAAATTTGGGAATTCCTCTGACCAGCTCCTGCCCAATCCATAATACCTTCAGAGCAGAGGCCTTGATAAACTGTAGGTGCCCAGTTAGAATCTCAATCATGCTTTCAATACAGGGTTCCTGAGACAGCTGGCCACCACTGTCAAAGATCAGCTGTGCTGAGAGAAAGGGATTCTCCCTTGGGGCCTATAGAAAAGGGTCAGGAGAGGTTGTGGGGCTAGATGTCAGTACACGCTCCCTGCCATCTGGCCCTTGGCTGCCTGTCCACTGCCACACATGCCACCACCATCTCACTTGCAGGATGTTGGCCACAAAAGAGGTTATCTTCTCCTCTATGATAGACACGAGGCTCTGGCAAATCATGAAGTTCACCAGGCGGGCCAGCTGTCCCAGCTGCAGCAGCCAGGTCTCTGCCCGCTTCAGCTTCCGCTCCAGATGCTGGCGCTGCATCTTCTGAAGGTATATGGAGCCTTGGCCTGTTCTGATCCTCTCGCAGTTCTTCACTCGCTCCTGTAGGCCCTGTTGCATTTGATATGTATCCTCATGAACCTGCCAGCATAGAAAATAAAAAACTCCCTGGAGAAAGGGGAATGGAGAGCAAACTGGCCACCCATAGGTCTGTGCAAAACTCTCAGGTCTTGGAGCTGAAAAACTAGAACCTAGATATACACACAGAGGGCTGCTTTTTAGAAGAGATTAGCCCCAGACATGCTTAAGTGACCAGAGAAGATGTGAGATGGAGAACATATATTGAGAAGCCACAGTGTGCTAATTTGATAGGTCAGGCCTGTCTACTAAAAGCCCCCAGGGTGGAACTCAAGTAGGAAATTTGTGCATGTATGACTAGAGGGGCCCACATGGCACAGGTCAGATCCTTCCTGGGTGTGGGGCTAGATGTCAGTATCCGCTCCCCGCCATCTGGCCCTTGACTGCCTGCCCACCACCACACATGCAACCACCACCTCACTCGCAGGACGTGACAAAGAAAGAGAAAGTTAGGATAAGTAAGGCCACAGTAATTCCAGGCATGGACTTTAACCACTGGGCCGGGGTGGTGTGGCCTGCTGACTAGCAGAGCATTGGCCTGTGTGGTAGCCGGAGCGGTCTTTGTGCACTGACATAGGCTTTCTCTGGGAGGCAGGGGGTATGTGAGACAAAAGTCTGGGAGCTTCTTCGTGGGTTCTTCTCACGCCTGGGAGGGTTCTCAGCCTGCAGAGGCTGCTGGCAGCTATCACCCCTCGAGGCCTGTCCTGCTGAGGGACAGAAGGGAGACGCGAGGAAGAAACTCCTGGTCGAATGGACTTTTGTCCTTGCTGCTCTCCTGTCACTTCTGATGCTCAATAGAGCTTGTGACTAGAACTAAGTGGTGTCTGTGAATTGTTTTCTGCTAACCCTGAGCTCAGGTCCCAGTCTCTGAGACCCAGACACAAGGCAGTGGAGGCCTGGCCTGGGCGCCTCGCCCACACACGTGCCTTTAGACTTGGCAAGATGTTCTCGTCTATGCGCCAGCGGCACTTCCAGTGCCGAGTGCCTCCCAGTTCACCGCCCAAGTCCAGCGCCTCCTCATCATCTAGTTGGTTGTGTGACTCGTCCGCTACGCTGTAAATTCTTCGAGGAGGAGGCCTCTGTTACTCCTCATTTCACTCCTTTATTGCTTAACCCAGTGCTGGGCACTGGCAGTTCCACAGTAAATATTTGTAGAAGGAACATATCACCTCACATGAAAGAGCTCACCGAGTGCCAAGTAAGATAAAACCAGACGAACGGTAACTACAACAGAACATCCTCAGAATGCAATGCAAAACCTCGCCACTAGGGGCAGTATCCTCGAGGTTCTGAGGACAACTTTCAAACCTGGAATTCTGTATCCAGCCACAGTATCGCTGATGTTTGAGGGCGAATGAAGACATTTTTAGATATACAAAGACTCCACAAATTTACCATCTACAGATTTTCTCTGGGAAAAACCCCCACCCAACAAAAGTAGTATATTTCTGACAGAGAAAAATAATATAAGAGGGTGAAGCGGTCTATAAGACAATTAAATGAGCAAAGACATTTGTGAAACATACTGTTAATTCCAAAGGGGTAGACTGTAAAACAAGAATGCTCATAAGAAGTCAGAATTAAAATTCCAAGAGATATCAATATGAGCACAATGAAAAGGGTAGGGGGTGGAGAGAGAAAGAGAAGAGGGAAAGGAAATTAGGAGAGTGCTAAGGTTCTTATTCTGCTTGGGAGAAAGACATGGGTACAAAGTCACCCTTGACATTCATTCACTCAATGAATATTCAGTGAGCACCTACTATATGGCATGCCCTATAACAAGCACTAGAGATATATTAGTGAATAAGACAGGTGACAATCCCTACCCTCTTGTGGGAAGATACAATAAACAGTAAAAAGGTAATTTATATTGTATGTAAAAATGTAATGAGTGCTATTTAAAAAAAACACAGTAACAACAGAGCAGGGAAAGAGGGATCAGGAGTGCTGGTGATGATAAAGGGGGTTGCAATTTTAAACAGGGTGACCAGAGAAGGACTCTCCGAGAAGGTGCTTTTAGAAAAAGACATGAAAGAGTCATAGTTATAAAAATGTAAGTTGAACAGCAGCACCTGTTGGGCAGGTATATAAGCATATATGCATTCAGCTGCAAATAAGAGAAGGCTAGAAAAGTGCGGCTTAAGCAAGTAAAAGGTTTATTTCTTTAATGCAATATGAAGTCCCTAAATGGCATGTTGGCCCAATAATATCAATCAGAACAAAGCTCCTGTCTTCCTCCTCCATCCTTAATATGACTTTCACCTTTATCGCGTGAGATGGTTTCTCTATTACCAGAAATTTTATCTAAGGGTCAGGTGGTAACACAGGACTGAAGGTCCAAAAGGACATTCCAGTTGGATCTGCCTCTTTTGAAAAGTTTTCCCAGTGACTCCCACTTACGTTTCGTTGCCCAGATCTAAGTTACATGACTTCCTCCAAGCTACGCGTCTGTGAAAATAAACAAAATCAAGATCCTAAAACTAGGAATGGTGAGTAGGCACTGAGCAGTTCCTGGGCTACCATGAGAAGAATAAAAGTATAATATCCAAATCATTGGAGGACAGTGATAGCAACAAAAATGTAAACGATTCAATAAAAGACAAGAAATGTAAGGAAGATCCAAAGGAAATAGAAAATACCAAAACAAAATGGGAAAAATAAGCCCAAAGCTATCAGTAACCATAATAAGTGAGATAAACCTACTGCAAGAGGCAGACTCTCAGACCAAACGTTTCCCAGCCATTTATAAGAGATACACATAAAACAAAAATAACAAAGGGAGGCTGGAAACAAAGGGATAGAAAAGATCAAGCAGGAGAGGACTCTCATAGAGAGGCAGTAACAAGAATAAAGGCTTTTTCATATCAGTAACGTCACCAAGGAATATTGCTGTGAACCTTTACGCGCCTGGCAACATGATTTTGAAACATGTGTTGCAAATGAAAGAATATCAGGAGAAATGAACAAATCTAGTCATAGGAGGAGACTTTTAACAAACAGGGTGGGGCAAAAGGAGGTTTACAGTTGTGAGTAGGCAAAACGGTTTATTCTTGTATTATTATTTATTAATTATTGTGTTATTTTCCATACAAGCAACAGTAAACCTACTTTTGCTCCACCCTGTACATCTCTCAGAAACAATGAATCAGTGGATAAGACAAATCATTGTGGCTACAGAATAACTGAGTAAAACAATGCCTGGACTTGGTCTAATACACCTTCTCAGGCTAAGTTCCCTAGAAGCAGACCCTAAGACAGGAATTTGGGGAAATGTGATATATTGAAATGTGATGTGTTTCCTGAAAATGTGAACTATTTTCAGGAAACCTAAGGGAGAGAGGGAAGCAAAACAGGGAAGGGGAAAGGGCCAAGCAAGAGCTCAGCTAAGGCTTTTCTTGGTCTGACCTGGAGGGAGAGGCGCCTTTGGAACCTATGTCATATTGTAGGGTTGCCCCATAGTAAGACAAGGAGCTGAAAAAAGGCAGAGGAACTGTTCCATATGAAAGGCACTCGAGATGGTTGACTGCCAAATGCAATGCATCATTCTGGGTTGGATCCTGAGCAGGAAAAAACACAGCAATAAAGGACACTGTTGGCATAATTGGAAAACTTTTTTAAAGGATTGAGTTAGATAACAGAATTATATCAAAGTGAAATCTTCTAATTTTTGATCACTGTACTGTAATAATAGAAGAAAAATATCCTTCTTCTTAGGAAAAACACACTGGCATATTTAGGGGTAAAGGGATTTGATATCTGCAACTTACCCTCAAAGAGTTCAGGAAAATAATGAATATATACATACAGAAAGAAAAGGCATGAATGAAAAAATAAATAGGACAAGATAATCTGGGTAAAAAAAATATATGAGAGTTTATCAGACTATCCTTGCAACTCTCCTAGTAACTTTGAAATGATATAAAAATAAAGTTACACAAGAAAGAAATAGGAAGAAAGAAAGAAAATGAGTTTATTCCAGTAAAGCAAAGGTGGTCTAACACTGACAATTCACCACATTGATAGACTAAAGGAGAAAAATCCCATGATCACCTAAATAGAAATAGAAAAGAAAATCATTGGACAAAATTCAACACCCACTCATGATAAAACCTCTTAGCAAACTAGGAATTGATGAGAGCTTCCTTAAAAATTGATATAAGGTATCTACTAAACACTCACATTCAATATTATTTCTTTAATGTTTCAAATCTATTTTAGTTATTCAGTAGTGCTACAGTTTAATGGGCGGCAGCATGCTTTTCTTTAGCACAGATAATAAACTGGTTCAGTAACAATTTGGTTACCAGCTGCGATGATTCCTGATCCTCCCCTTCCCCTATGCACCCCCAAACACACACTTGGGGTGACCGCCAACAGGGACATTTTCAATTCCACATAGCAGCACAGAAAGTGGCTCCACGTGTTGCACTTGCTTGTCTTTTCACTCTTTTTATGGTGCTTTTTAAAAAGTAAATTTAAGTAAATTTAATATAGACACATTTATTGACTCTTTATGGCTTATAATTTTTTATATTTTGTTTAAGAAACTCTGAGATAATATTACCTCTGAAAGATTTTGGGATTTTCCATTCACACTTAAGTCTTTTATCCACCATGAATTAATTTTTGTGTATGGCGTAGCAACTATTAGAAAACAATGTTTTAAAATACCATTTATAATGGCAACAAGAAAATACTAATTATCTAGTAATAAGTCTAAAGAAATATATTCAAGACCTCTATAGGAAACCCATAACACTTTGTTAAGAGAAATTAAAGAAATCAAAATAAATTAAGAGACTCATGTGCATGGATTAGGGAATAAAATACTGTTAAGATATCAGCTCTCCTCCAATTGATCTATAGATTCAAAGCAAGACAATAAAAAAAACAAAAACAATAAATTACTTTGCAGAAATTAACAAGCTAATTCTAAACTTTATTAGAAAATAACAAAAAGTTGTAGGACTTGCAATATCACATATCAAGACTTATCATAAAGCTACAATAATTAAGACAGTCTGGACAAATAGACTAGTGGAACAGAAAAGTATCCAGAAGCAGATCCACACATACTAACTTATATAACCACCTGATTTAAGAAAGACATCACTTTCATTAAGTGGTGAAAGTCAGTCTTTTTCATAAATAGGAACAATAAAACTTGACTTTTACTTCACACCATACATAAAAATTCATTTGACATGGACCATAGACCTAAATTAAAAAGGCAATAAAATTTCTTTCAGAAAACATAGGAGAATAGCTACATGACTTTGGGGGTAGGCAAAGATTTCTTAAACCTGGTCAAAAGGCATGGACTAAAAAAAGATTGATAAAATGAACTTCAAGAAAATTAAGAACTTCTGTTAGTCAAAAGACATCATTAAAATAGTAAAAAGGTTAGCCACAGACTGGCAGAAAATATCTATAATGCATAATTTCGATACAGGACTCATATTCAGAATACATACAGAACTCCTACAAATTAATAGGAAAGAGACAGACAACCCAACTAAAACTGAGCAAGAGAGTCAGCTACTTCACAGAAGAGGGTACAACATGGCCAATAAACATACGAAAAGGTGTTCAACATCACTGGTTTAATAGAAACAAAATTAAAACCACAGTAAGATACCATTGTTCACCCATCAGCTTGGCTAAAATTAAAAACTCTGACAATACCAAGTGCTGGTGAAACCATAGGCAACTGGAAGTCTCCTAGGCGTCGTTAGTGGGACTATAAGCTGGTACAACCACTCTGGAAAACTGTTTGGCATTGCGAGACATACAAATACCATATTCGAGCAACCACTCCTGGAATATATGCCCCGAACAAATAAGTGTTTATGTCCACCAAAAGACATGGACCAGAAAGTTCATAGCAGCATTATTCATAATAGCGAAAATTAGATCGATCAGTAGGAGAATTAACAAACTGTGGTACATTCATACCGGAAAACACAACATAGCTTACAGGAGTGTCCTACTGCTGCCTGGAACATTATGGATAAATCTCACTAACATAATGTTGAGTCAAAAAAAAAAAAAGACAAACAGAAGAGCATATGCTGATATGCTGTCTGGTTTCATTCATGTGAAATTCAAAATTAGACAAAATTAATCTATGGTAACCGAGGTCAGAGTAGTGGTTACCTTCGGGGGGTATTGGTGAGAGAGGTACCACGGAGCTTACCGAGGCGATGAACTGTTCTCTTCTCTACACCCGGGTCGGTTACATGGATGTGTATATATATATGCAAATAGTTCAACAAACTGTACACTGGAAGTTTACTGCATGTAAATTATACCTTCATAAAAAAATAAACTACTGACTAGTCATAAAAGAGTTGTAACTAGTTTTGTGACATTGAAACAAAGGCGGGGTTTAGGACCAGGGAGGCAGGGAAAGGCCCTGGAGCACCTCGCCCCCACCTCCGCCCCACTCAGTCCAGTGCAATGCCAGGCCCAGCCGTTGTCTGGTGGATAGAGACCATTCATTTCCCTGCATGAATGTACCAGGGCCTCCTCCGCATCGTTTCTCATTTTCACAAAATCTGGGTGCGTCCTCTCTCTCAGGACCGGACTATCTGCAGATGGTGATTAGCCGGAGAGCTTTGTGCATATCCAGCCCCACCTGGCAGACAAAAAACTATGATGAGAGGTCATGGGCAAGAGGCAAGTACATAGCAGGGCCTTCCAGAGCCCTCAGCAGGAGGCACATGCCACAGATGCAAAGCAGGCAAAGTTAGGAAGGATGCGGTCACCAGATGCTTCTACCAGCCACAGTACCTGCCAAAGTTGCAAGACAGGGTTAAAGATAAGCCCAGCAGCACGAAAGATCCGGATTCCAGCTCTCAGATTCCCTAGTGTCCCCGGCGCAAACCACTGAAAAATACGTGCTGTTATGTTCCTCTCCTCCCCGCTCAAGGCCAGAACCAACCTTGAGGGAAAGGCTGAGTCCAAGTCTCTGCCCACCTGCTGCTGATCCAACCAGCCCAGAGCAGACACTACTCTTGCTGGGCAGGACAATGGCTCTGAGGCAGCTGCAGAGTCCAGGCCACCCAGGGGATCCCAGGAGAAGCTTAAGCCAAGAGGAGGCTGGAATTCAGGCAAGCTCAGCTTGGAGAAAAGGCTTACACTAAACTGGAGCCTCTTACCATGTGAAGGATGGACGTGCAGAGGCGCAGGCAGCGAGAAAGCAGCTGCAGGGCCTTGTGGTTCTCCTTGGCCAGCGCCTGCTTCAGGTCCAGCAGCTCGTAGCACTCATCTAGCTCCTGGGGGAGCCAGGACACAGAGTGCAGCTCCTGCAGAAGCCTGGAATCAAGGGCCACGCGGGTCAGAGCCGGCATCTCAGCCCTCTCCCCTTGGACATATTTGCCCTCTTCCTAGCCCAGCTCACCTCAGAATGAACAAAGGTTTAAAAAGAGTATAATATTCCCAGTGACTGACAGTGACAGCTTCCTCTTGAGAGTTCTCTGGAAGAATTCCAAGCCCAAGGAGTTGCTGGCTGGGAAATTCTTTGGGAGAGGCCTGGGGTATGTGCAAATTTACACTGAGTGACCTTTCTGTCAGGAGAGAGGGTCAACTAGATCTCAAGGTCTGACTTAGAAGGGGAGACTACAGAGGCTTCCTCCTTGGAACAGGGGAAGCTGAGGGCCTTAGAGGACTAGATGGATAGGTGAGTTTTAGAATCAAAGGTGATCAACCTGCAACTTCCCTACGGGCTGACGATCCCTGAGGAAACCCACTTCTGTTATCCACTCTCCCCCCACCCCCGCCCTGAAAACACTGCATCTCTAAATATCCTTGAAAGAGATGAAAGACCTCCAATAGCAGAAAATGATCGGAATGGGTGTCATTTATTCGGTACCTATTAAGAGGCACTGAACATGGTACTTTATATTCACAATCTCACTTAATTCTCACTACAGCTGTGTAGCGGAAATCTTTATCTCCAGTTTTCAGATTAGGAAACTGAGGGTCCAAAGAGCAAAGTCCCTTGCTAGCATCCAGGATTTAAATTCCAATCAGTCCAGCCTTCAAGCCCTTGAGCTTTTCATTAACACCATCATGATGAGGCTAGACTGGAGGATGCCCAGAGCATAGCTTACAAACTTTATGGTAGCCCATGGACCAGATACAGACTGAAACGGTTTCCAGATGTACCACTTAGAGTTGGCCAGCATAGTGTTTTAATAAAAATTTGAGCTAACCAGGTAAAATTAAGAAATTTTACCAAAAAATGTGGATTTCCAGGAAATCCTGAAAAATAAGGTAGCTGACACTCTGGACCTATATTCCCAATGGCAACAGTCAATTGGAACCGAGTATGACTGTCCTAGTCCGGTGTGATCTCCAGGTTAGTCCCCGCACTTTGTAATGTCTTGCACCTAACCCACGGCATTTCTTCCATAGCTCCTGTCACAGGAGATAATTGGAGTGGCTGAGAAGTACAGAGAAAGCAAGAGAGTACTGAAAATAGGAATAACTAAGCTTTTCCAAAGAAAGAATCACAGTAATACCATGGAAAGAGCAGACAGTTCAGATTCAAACCCCTGAGTTAGATCCCCAGATGTGATACTTAATAATTGTGTGATCTGGGGCAACCTGATGTAGAAATACATAATTGTATGGTGATGTGTTCAGAATATATTATTTAGAGGGGGAAAACTGGTTACTTAACAATACGTAAAGTTTAATCACAATTATATGTGTGATAGAAAAAAGATAGAAGGCTGTGCAACAAAATGTTTAGTGGTTATTTATGGGTGGAGAGGTTAAAACTGTTTTCCTTTGTGCTTCTTTGTATTTTCCAAGTTTTCTACAAGGAACGTGTTATTCCTTTTTATAAAATGATTTTTAAAATCCATCAAAGTTGTGTTTTGAAGACCTCACCTGCTGATGTGGAGCAGCGCTGCTCCAAAGTGGGGCACGGCCAAGAGCAGGTGCTTCCCCAGGAACGCCCGGCACCGGTGCAGGCCTTGAAACGTCACAGTCTTCTTCCAGCTGCAGACCAGAGGGCAGTGGTGACATGCAGCTTGCTCTCTGCAACACTTCCCCCCAAATCCCACACCCGCCATCACCTACCAGGCCCAGGCCTTGCGTAAGAGGCAATTCTTGAAGAATGGGATGAACTGGAGCTGCTGCCAGAGGACAGAGTGGCGGTGCCAGGTACCCAGCGTCATGGCCTCAGTGTCCTCCTCGGGATGTACATGCAGGACCCCAAAGGGAGAGAAGATGTAGTGCTCAGGATTCACCTTGTTTGGGGGCACCACCACCAGGCTGTAAGGCCTTTAAAAAAGAGCTCTGATCAGTGAGGCCCTGGGAACTTGTGCAGACTTCAGGAAGGGAGATTTAAAAATAATGATACCAAAAAAGGAGGCAGTAGAAAGTGGGAAGAAGGGTAAAAAGAGCAGAATGATCTTCAAAGTAGAAAGATGGAACAACTATTATTCAGAAGAAATAGAAGCCAAGGATAGATGGGAAGAAAGAAAAAGGCCCCTAGGCAGTTCCAGGAAGTTCATATCTCCAGACCCAGATACCCAAATCTACGACTGCCATCAGCTGTAAGATGCAGCATTTTTTAATGAATCGCTAAAATAAAAAAGGCTGCCAATACGATACTCCATTGATCTGCAAGGTACATCACAGTTTCAGAGATGTTGAAATGTGGGGGGAAAATGTGCATCTTGGAAATAATAAAATGCATATATCTCTAGACACTGAAACAACATCAGAGATAATCACGAAATGAGCTTGGAGTAACTGAGAACCGGGAAACACAGGGGCAGACAAGAAGACTAGACACAGGCCAAAAGGAGGAAACTGCCAGCTCATGAACAAGGTACCCCCAGAGCCATCTTACAGTCCTACTAAATTCTCTTACTTCAGAGAAATATGCCTGCATTCCACATTCAATACAGTTTATACGCAGGGCAGCTGCTGGCTCTGTAATTACTCACTGCCTTTTCAGTTCTCTTGCTCACGGTTTCTTATTTCTCTATGCGCCTAATTATCCTTGACTGTACTGCTTCTCTGATTATGACTGAGCTGATAGTGTAAGGCACTAAGCTTATCATTTTCTGTCTGTGAGCTTTCCACGGAGGTCAGCCGGCATCTCATCCCACAGGGCTGCCAGACAGTCAAGTGTACCAGCCACTAGGTGGCAGTAGGTAGCTTATCACATTCCACCAAAAAGGATCCTTTAATTATTTGTGCCGGTGCTACATGTTCGTGGATTACTAGTGTCCTACTTCCTGTTAGCAAGGAGCTCAGTACTGCGCAAGGCCAAGGACACTACCAGAGCAGTATCAGAATCCCATAGTTTGAGGCTCGTTCCCTGGGGACTACTCATGATCCCAAGTACTGCATCAGTCAGGGTCCAGTCATGAACACCGAAATCACACTAGGGATTGCAACAAAGTGAATTCAGTAGAGAGAATATGGTTTTTAAAAGGTATCAGAGGCCCTGGCGGGTGTGACTTAGTTGGCTGGGCATCATCCCAGGCACCAAGGGGTCGCTGTTTGGATTCCAGGTCAGGGCACATGCCAGGGTTGTGGGCTCCATCCCCAGTAGGGGGTGTGCAGGGGGCAGCCAATGGATGTTCCTCTCTCTCTCTCTCTCTCTCTCTCTCTCTCCCCTTCCTTTCCTCTCTCTCTCTCAAATCAACAAAAACATATATATATTATTATTTAAAATGGTATCAGAAGACTGAGAAAGCAAAAAGGGAGCACTAAGGCAGCACAGAGCTAATAACTGCAGGAAATGGATGCCAGCCCAAGAACTAAAAGAACAAAGGGGAGAGGTTTGGGTTTGTAGAAGCTATGAGCTTGGAGGAGGGATTGTAGAGTTGGAACTTGAATTTCTAAGGCAATGCTTCCCGGCTGCTACGAGCACCTAAGGATTCTGGAGAAGGGGCCTTGCAGAGTTGAGACTCAGAATTCTGATGGGAAGGTGTCACCTGGCTGGCATTGGTGCCTGTGAGGATCACAAAGAGGCTGATTTAGCAAGCGCCTGCTGCTGCCAGGGGGAAGGACCTTTTCTGGGGTAACGCGGACAGGAAGAGCAAGCAAAGGAAGGAGAAAGTCCCTTCTCTTATCCTGCTGTCCAGTCTCCTTCTAGCACCCCCTATTAATCAAATCTAATGGGAAGCCAGCTGAAAAACAAGAAATAAAGTTTGCAGTCTCAGCCCAAGTATCATGAAGCAGAGAGAGGACAGCAAAGCTAGAACCAAGACACAGTTGCTTAATAACTGGCACATGCTCTCAGTGAATGTTTGCTAAATGAACTGATCGGTAAATGAATGGATGATACAGATCAATAGTGCTACCCAAGTGCAGGAGAAAGACATCGGTGTATACAGGAAATAAGGCTCTCTGGGAGAGTGTACCTGATACTGCTTAAAAGCATGGACTTTTGAGTTAAGACGGTCCTAGGTTTGAGTCCTGTTTCTACCACTTATGTGGCTTTGGACAAGTCACTTAACCTCTCTATACATCAGTCTACTCATCTCATGTATGGAAATAATAATAGCATCTACCTGGTAGGCTAGGATTAAACAACACATCTCATGTGTTTATTAGCACAATGTATGGTGTACAGAAAAGCTCGACTAATGGTAATTATTATTAGTACTTCTGGGAAGAGATGAAACCTGAACAGGGCTTTTGAAAATATGTAAGCTTTGGATCTAACAGAAGAGAATGAATGGATGCCTCTTGAGTCACATGGGAGAGGAAGACTTGTTTTTATAGCCCCAGAGATAAAACTAGGACTGGGAGGTAATTGTTAAAAGAGCAGATTTTGGTTCAGTCTAAGGAACAGTATGCCTTGGGAAACATAAAACTTCCCTGATACTGTAAAGATTTAAACAAACACCTGATTCATGCATTGGAGTTGGGAGAGGTCACCATTAAATTCCTTTCTGAGGTAATGACCAAAGGCTTCCATCCTTCTCGGTAGAACAAGAAGACAGAGCAGAGAAGAGGCTGGCTAGGACAAAAGGCTGTGAGGTTGAGGGGAGGGGGG
>NW_015504667.1:473746-489601 GCF_001595765.1 Miniopterus natalensis | reverse complement strand
CACCAAAAGGCCCCCGGTCAGGATGGAGGACACTCTTTCCTCCTCTAGCGCTGCTCCCTGGGCAGGAAGCCTCATCCGGAGGCTGTTTCATGTAGGAAAGGACACCTCCCCCCCCACCCCCGGCAGTTCTGCAGCCTGTGACCCGCCTGGAGGACCCCAGGCCCCTCCCTGGTCTGGCCTCCTCCCTTCTGGACTTGGCTAGATCCTGGGCTGCAAACCTGCAGGGACAGATGGTTGCAGGCTGGAGGGGCAGGCTGCACCCCAGGGAGGTCATTCTGACTGAAGGCAGTCCCGGGCTTGTTGCTGGTGTGGGGGTCTTTCATGTTGACAGCATGAACTCAGGATTGACCCAATAGGAATATGAGATCTGGGAAGTTTAGGTCAGGTGCAGAGGTCTTTTTCACAGGTCTGTCCCTGCTTGTCTGTCCAGCTCACCAGTGGCCATTCATCCCTTAAGCAGGGCTCTGATTTACTGCAGAATTGGAATCAGAGCTGCAGGCCTGACAGGTGCCCTGCCTCTCTTGGCTTGTATGCCTCCAGTGACAGAGCACTTACTACTTTCTGCTGTGGGAAAGCTTTTTTATGTTACGTGGGGGTCTTTTTCCTTGGAGCTTTGTTCACTTATCTTGTTATTGCCTTTGCTTTTGCTCTCTGGTGAGAGGGAACTGCAGTGATTTAAACATGGCTCTCCTGTCACCAGTGTATACTGAGCACCCTCTGTGTGTCAGGGGCTGCCTCGGCCACTTAGGGGACAACGGCATTCTTGCTGAGAGAAGAGCTTGAGCTAAGGCCCATAGTTGGGATAGTACAGCCTGTGTTCAGAAAAACAGCAAAACCATACTGCTAGAATAGAGGGTGCCCAGAGGGGGTGTCATGGGTTCCTTACACTCAGCAAACAATTATTTTGGAAGGGATGTGGGGGCAACTGCAGCCACCCTCTAACACACTTAGCCTTACCATGGAAAATAGCAATGAAATCCTCAAGGTAGTGAAAGGTGGAGTTTAAGCATGGGCATATATATATATTACAATCTGTAGGGACCTTTGGCTGGAAAGAGAACCTTGGGAATCTCAGATTTGGGAACAAAAAGACACCACCACCCCCCCACACACACACACAGTTTACAAGTAAGGGGATGAAGTAGGAACTTGCCCAGTCTTACTAGACACATTTATTTTTATTTTATTTTTTAAATATGTCTTTATTGATTTCAGAGAGAGGAAGGGAGAGGGAGAGGGAGAGAGATAGAAACATCAATGATGAGAGAGTCAAGCCCGCAATGCAGGCATGTGCCCTGACCGGGAATCGAACCGAGATCTCCTAGATCATAGGTCCATACTCAGCCGCGGAGCCACTATGTGGCCGGTCACTAGACACACTTTAGAGGCAGAATCAAGGAGAGTCATAGTTTATATCTGAAAGGTGAAAGAAGAGCGGAACAGAAGATTCCCAGGGTTGGTGATGGTGGTGCCTGTTTTTGAGATGAGAAATTCAGCAGGAAGAGTAGGTTAAGGGAACATGAATTCAGTTTTAGGCTAGTCTCCATGCATCTTCCATGTAGAGATGTCCAAGATATACAGTTGGATATACAGGGCTGGGGTTCAAGAAAGTTTTCTGCACTGGAGATGAGGCTTTGGGAGTTCTTAGCAAGTGGATGGTAACTACTAAAACCCTGGGAGATGATGAGATTTCCCTGGCAGAGTAAGAAAGAGAAGAGGCCCTAGAGCAAAGCCCTGGGGAACTAGACATTTAAGGAATGGGCAGTGAAGGAACAGCCAGGGAGCAAGCGGGAGAACTCACATTAAGTGGCCATGAAAGCATCAGATACAGCCTCTACCCTTTTGAGTCTTGCTCTTTTGCCCACCTGGTCCATGTTTCTTAATTTTTCATGCATCTGTTCCTTTGCTCAGCTTTCCCAATGTACCTATCATACTCCTAGTTGTCCCTCAAGAGCCAGCTCAGATATCCCTTCCTCTGGAGGCCTGTTCATTCCCCTCCACCACCTTCTGACTCAGAGACTTCCTCCTCTTTGCTGCCACAGTAGTTTGAATACATCAATATCATGACACTTATCACGTTGTAGTTATGTATTTCCATGTCTAGTTCTACACTTGTCTGAGAGCTTGTGAAGGACAGGTAATATGTCTTTTTCAGCCTTGCATCTCCAGTTCCAAGTCGAAGGGCCTGGTGCAGAGTGTGCCCAGAGAAGTTCGATTGACAGGTTGATCAGCTGATTGAGCAGTTTGTTCACCTACTAAGTTTGGCAATGGTGAGGGAGATGGTACTGTGAATTTCATCACTCTCCTTCCTCACCAACCTTATTGAAAGGATTCCTTGGCTTTGAGGACTTTACCCCCTCCTAGGCTTCATCTGTTCCAGAGAAGCCCTGAAGACTGTAACCTGCAGTCATTTGACATTTTGCTGAGGCCTCAAATAATCAAATACACCTGGAGGCTAGTGAACTGGAGTGAGTCATTTTAGGAAGCAAGTGAGCCTAGATGACCTCTTGCATCCACTTTTTAACAATGTCTTGGTTATCTACCTCCACTCACAGCTGTACATCTGTGACTCTCCTGAGGTTGTAGGAGGAAGTCATGGGGGAAATTAGATGCTGTTTGAGAATTTGGAGAAACTGAAAAGCCTTGAAACACATCCTTTGCAGATGTCAAGGATCTAGTGGAGTCAGCAGCACTGGCTGTCTTCATTTGCTCACAGTCAACTTCCTCCTCAGCCCCCTGGATTTGGCTTCCTCTCCTCCAACCCCTGGAAACCACACTCTGAAGATAATCACAGCTTCTCCTAGGCTTTAAATCATGGGACCTTTCTGCAGCATTTCGCAATGAGATCGTTTCCTTGTCCATGGAAGCTTTATTCTCCCTTGGCCTTCACAGTCTCCCTGTTTTCTGTTCCTGGTAATTCAAAGTACCATCTCCCCCTTACCTCCCCCCACTGCCAGACTAAGTAGGAAAATGAACTATTTGATCAGCTGATCAACCTATCAATCAAACTACCTCTCTGGCCACACCTTTTTAATTTCTTGCAGGCTTTGCTTCCTGGGCCTATCTCTTAAATGTTGAGGTTCCTTGGGGCACAGTCACAGGCTCTCCTTTCTCATCACTGGGTGATGCCATCCACTTCCATGGCTTCAGGCACCGTCTTTACACCACCAACTCCCAAATATTTATCTCCAGGCCAGACCTCTTTCCTAGGCTCCAGCCTATCTTTCCAACTGCCAGCTAGACCTCTCCTCTCGAACATCCCATAGACACCTCAGATTCATCTTATTAAATACAGAACCTAACACCGTCTCATCCGAACTGCTCTTCTTCCAGAGTTTTCAGTCCAGAAAACTAGGAATCATCTCTAATTCTTTCTTCTCCCTCTACTCTTCACATCAGACCATTAAGCCATCAAGTTCTATTGACTCCTCTCTATGAAATCCCTTTCTCTCAGCCTTCCCTTTGCTACTCCCCTGGTCAATATCACCATCATCTCTCCTCTGGAATATCATAGCAGTCTCATAACTTTCTACTTGTGTCCCCTCTAAACAATTTTCCACACAGCAGTAAAAAATTTACTTTGTAGCTCTATCACTCTATACTTACCCGCTGCTCCACAAGAAAGAGTTCTTTGCTCTTTGGATAAAGCCTTAATCCCCTACCAGGGAAGGGTAAAGTCTGAACTCCTTAATAAGACCAGCAAAGCATTGTGTGATCTAGCTCCTGCCTACCAACCCATCTTGTTTCTTAGCCCTCCCCTGTCCCGGTATATCATTCAGTCTCCTGATGCGGAAGGCACCATGCTCTCTCTAACTGTCACTCATCCTGGAGCTCTCAGCTTGAATGAGACTTTCTTCAGGAGAATTCCCTTGTCCTCCAACCTCCAGCATCCCTGTCCGCCACCCCACATCTAGGTTAGGTGCTCTCTGTGCTCCTGGAGCAATCTGTGCTTCCCCATCAAAACCCTCACCACATTGCACTGCAGTGATCTATTTCTTAGATTGTGGAATCCATGAAGGCCGAGCTGCGACTATTTATCTTTGTATTCCCAGGCCTCGCAGAGGTTTTGAATGAATGCCGAATGAGGAAATGAGGTGCCTTTAGAACTGAGCCACACAACGTGGGATGGCAGTAGGAAAGAGGGTGAAATCTAAGCTCTGAGTTCAAGGCCCTCCAGTGTCTGCTGTGATAAACAGTCCACTTAAGCCATTGACTATAGGACCTTGGGGGCAGATTTGTAGGGCACAGTGGGATGGGAGAGGTGGAAGTAGAAATCCCAAAGGGAATCTAGGGATCCAGGCAGCGTTGTGGCCTCAGAGGCTGCGCTGGTGCTGGGCAAGCCTGGGTGGGGAACCGAAGCAGGAAGGGGAAGCTCGGGAGGAGCTGGTGGACCTTGGAAGTAGCCCAATCCCCGCCCCTTTGTGACTGGCTGGGAGAGCCCCTGGGGTTTGGAGAGAGGAGGAGCCTGACATCAGCTGCCCCAGCAGGGCCCAGTAGGCCACGCCTACTCTTTCTCTTTGCCCTCCCCTTCAGACAGAAGCTTCAGCTTGGCTCTGCCCTCCTATTTCTTCCACCAGCCCTCAATCTGTCCTCCCTCCTGCTATGTTGTTCTTGTATTAAGTTTCCAGATTCAGAACCTGTCACCTCTGGAGAGAGAACCTCAGAATTCCAGTGTCCACATCAGGAGAGAATGCTCTCAGGCATCCCTTCCTCACTTTCCCATGTCCACCCTCACTCAAACAGAAGACACACACAGCCCAGCCTCCCTCAGGTCCCTCCTCAAGCCTGGAGAAGTCTCTGGAATGGCCCCACTGCATGCATGCAAACATTTGTTCATCCGTTATCGGTAGAGAGGCCCGTGGTGCTCATAGCCAGGCACAGATAGTGTTGACTTGCTCCTAATCACTGCCTGTTTTGAAGTACTCCACCTATCTTTCTGCTTCTCTTCATGGCAAGATTTCACTCATTGTCTACATTCACTGTGTTAATTTCTCTATCTCTATTCATTTTTTAGTCACTCTTACCTGGCTTCTGACCCTGCCACTCCTCCGCAACCAAACCTGGTGGACACTCTTCAATCTTCATCTTATCTCACCACTCCTTTCTTGAATCACTCTCTTCTCTTGATTTCCTTGGCCCCACACTCCCCTGGTTTCCCTGCCATCACTCTGGGTTCTCCTTCACTCTCCACTCTCTGTCCCTAGGTGGTCTCATCCATTCAGGTGCCTTTAACATGCCAGTGCTTCCAAATTAGTAACTAACCCAGACCTCTCCCTTGAGCTCCTACATTCTATTTTTTACTTGACATCTCTACCTGGATATCACACAGGCACCTCAAATTTAGTGTATCTAAGACAGAACGCCCAAAATCACCCCCTAAGCTCTTACTGTCTGTGCATGGCCCACCATTTGTTCAAGGGAGAAAACCACTTAGCCAAACAGGCCAGGGCAAGGAGGGGTCGTTTTTGACATTCCTTTTCCCCTCTCACATCCAATTCCTTTTGATTTAACTTCAGGAGTAATTCTCAAATCAATATACCTTCTTACCTGTAGCTCTGCTAATACCCAGCGTCTTACTGAAGAGCTGGGGTAGCTGCCTAACTGGTCTCCCTGCTTCTACTCTGGCTCCTTTTCAATCCTCATAGCTGCCAAAGTAGCTTTTTAGTTTATTTTTATTTTTTGTAAATTGCGTCATTGCTCTTCCAATTTAGGAGAAAATCTAGATTCTTAACATCAAGGTCCTTCCTGATCTCATTTCAGCCCATCTTCCCAAATTCACCTCTTGCCTTTTTTAAAAAATTTTTTAGTTTTTAAAAAAAATTGATTTCAGAGAGAGGAAGGGAGAGGGAGAAGGAGAGATAGAAACATCAATGATGAGAGAGTCATTGATCGGCAGCCTCCTACACGCCCCCTACTGAGGATCGAGCCCACAACCCAGGCATGTGCCCTGAAAAGGAATCGAACCTCAATCTCCTGGCTCATGGGTCAAATCTCAGCCGCTGAGCCACGCTGACCGGGCACCTCTTGCCTTTTATTTACTTTGTTGTAACTGCATAGTCCTTTCGATTTTTTAATGAGCCCTCTCAGAAATTTCATATGTGCTGCTCCTTTAGCCCAGAATGACTTCCCTCACTCACTCTCTGATGCCTCCGCCTTCATCCCTACCATTTTCCTTCCATCCCTCAGAGCTCTGCTTAAAACTCATCTGTGTGGAGAGACCTCCCCTGATCACCCAATCAAAAAACTGTTCTTCCTCATAGCATCCTTTCCTTCTTTACCCCCGCTTCCCGATTTGTAATTATGCATTTGTTTATTTACTTTTAAAATAGGCCACCACCTCTCTACCATAGGGACAGTGGCCATAGCTGTTTTGTTTATCACTCTATCCCAAATGCCTATGCATTAATAAATATTTGTCAAATTACTGAATTAATTCAGTAACTATAGATCAGTCCTATGTCTGGCTCTGTGCTAAGTGCTAGGAATAAAATGCCTGACCTCAAGAACTCTGCGTACAGTGGAGGAAGCAGAGAAGTAACAAGAAAATTACCGTAGAGTGTATGAGGGCTGGGATGGAGGAAATACAGGGTGCTGTGGGACACAAAGGTGGAGCGCCTTACCCAGACGGCAGGAAGTCAGGGAAGGCCTTCTGGAGGAAGTGATGTTTACAACAGTGATTGGAAAGACAAGTGGGAGTCAGCCAGGCAAAGGGGAGCTTGGAAGAGGGTCTCAGGCAGAGGGAACAGAATGTGTGACTGCGTAGTAGTAAGAGAGAAGGAGGAGTTTTCCAAGAACTGAAAAGAAATCAGTGTTACTGATCACAGGATCATGAGACATGAGGCATGGACAAAGCGAAGCCATGATGGAAAACTCAAGAAGTTTGGACTTTGTCCTCTGGACAATGGATAACTGTTGAAGGAATTTAAACAGGAAGTTAGTGACAAGATGGAACCTGTTTTATTTTATTTATTTTATTTTTATTTTTTTAATCCTCACCCCAGGATATTTTTTTCATTGCTTTTCAGAGAGAGTAGAAGAGAGAGAGAAACATCAATGTCAGAGAGACACATCGATTGGTTGCCTCCCACGCACTTGAGCCCCTCCCAGGACCAGGGATGGAGCCTGCAACTGAGGTATGTGCTCTTGGCCTGAATCGAACCCAGGAGCCTTCAGTCGGCAGGCCGATGCTCTAACCACTGAGCCACACCAGCCAGGGCTGGAATCTGTTTTAGAAGCCTCATTCGAACTGTGAGGGGGATGGAGGAGAAGCACAAGTGAGGAGTCAAGGATACGTACCAGTTAGAAAGCTGTTCTGCACCTCAGGAGTGAACTGGTGGTGACCTGAACTGGGGGCAGTAGCTGTGTGGTTGGAGAAGGGGGATAAGATATTTAGGAGGCAGAATCCACAGACCTAGATACTGACTGAATGTGGAAAAGAATGCAGTCCTGGGCAGTTGTGCTGAGAGGGGGGCCAGAGGTAGGAGAGGCTGTAGGTGGTCAGAGGAGAGACACACCATCAGGAAGGTCTCCTGGAGGATTTGAGGGAGGCAGAGGAGATATAGGGTGGGAGTGTCAGTGAGAGTGGGCATCCGTGTACCATGCAACCGACGTGCTCTATTGCAATTCTCAAAACAGCCATTTGAGTTAGGGATTGTTATTCTCATAATTGCAGATTAGGAAATTGAGGCTCAGAGGTTGTGGGAACTATGCCGGGTCACATAGCTGGTAAGAGGCTGAACTGGTTTGAAACTCAATCTAACCCTAAGTCTGTGCTCTTAACCATGGGTTACTCAGCCCACCTGCTTCACTCTGCTTCCTCCAGATCACTCACTGCCTGTCCTGCCCCTGGCAGGGACAAAATGGGGCTAGGTCTCTGCAGGGGATTTGAATGGGGTGGGGGGTCAGGTGGGGGAGGGAGTGCTGACTTCCCTAGTGCTGACCATTTCTCCATACACAGGCTGCTGTGAGTGGCAGGAGCCATCCGTGGGCACCATGGCGAAGAGGCAGGACAGCCCTGGCCCGGAGGTCCAGCCCATGGACAAGCAGTTCCTGGTGTGCAGCATCTGCCTGGATCGGTACCGGTGCCCCAAGGTTCTGCCTTGCCTGCATACCTTCTGTGAGAGGTACGGGGGTATGTGTCCTGGGAGGGAGAAAGGCCTTGCAGGGCCCCCTGAGAGGGGAGTGGCATGTGTAAATCTATAAGAGGGAAATTTGTGTACATATGCAGAGAACAGGTAAACCCCACCCTGCAGGAGATGAGGTTTGATGCAAGAACCCATGAGAGAACAGGAAGCTCATAACACTGGGCCTTGGTTATGGCAGGGGCCCAGAATAGGGCTTTTCTGCCTCCTTCCCAAGCCCCAAGACCGCCTTCGACAGCACCAGAGAAGTTGGAGCTGAGACTCTAAACCAGCTCTGGAACCAGAAGAGTTTGTGATCAGTGGGAGGATATTTGAAGCTAGGCCTGTCCTCTGCCCATCTTCATTGTTGTCCTGGGGCACTGGGTAAAAGGCAACCCCTTCCAGCCTCTAAGCTTCTATCCATTATTCATTCATTCAACACATATTTATGTAACAAGCAACTACTGTGTGCCAGCCCTGTCCCCAGCAGTGATAAGCAAAAGCAGATATATCTTTGCTCTTAAAGAGTTTACAGTATAGCCCTGGCCAGGTAGCTCAATTGATTAGAGCATCATCCCAATACACCCAGGTTGTGGGTTTGATCCCTGGTCAGGGCACAAGAATCAACCAATGAATGCATAAATGAGTTGGAACAACAAATCAGTGTTTTTCTCTCTCTCCCCTCTCTTCCTCTCTCTCTACAATCAATCAATAAATTAAAAATTTTTTTAAAAAAAAGAGTTAATAGTATAGTGAAGGAGAAAGTATTCAAATAATCACATAGCCAGGCTACAGGTAAATGTAATGTTGCACCCTTAAGTGCTGCAAATAAAGTGCTAAGCTATGAGAGCTTAGCATATGGATCTTACAGTTTGGAGAATCAAGGAAGGCTTCCTTGAGGTGCAGTCTGTAGTCTGAGTAGGAGTTAACTAAATTGAGGGAATGGTAAGAGCATTGCTGGCAGAAGGAAGAACATGGGAAAAGGCCATGTGGCATGAGTGACTGTGTCAGGTCAGAGAGCCTAGAGGAGGCCTGGCCAGGCAGGAGCCAGGCTAGTGTGATTGAGAGTGGCACAGGATGATGCTAGAGAGGAAGGTTGAGGCCAGACCACGTGGAGCTGTGTGGACCTGTTAGGGAATCTTTCCCAGAGAGCCACATGAAGCCTTTGCAGGGTTTTAAACATGATCACTTCTGTGTTTGGACAATATTCTCTCTCCGGCCCTCATCCCTCATTGCTCTGACTTGAATAACCTGGTCCCTGGGTCTTCTTACTGTTGTCTCCATGCATGCCTTCCCTCTGCCTCCTGCCTGCACGGAATCCTGGCTCTGCCCCAGGGACTCTGCTTCCCTTCTAGCCCTGTTCTCTCAGATTCCAGCTCTACTGCCCAGGACTGCATTCTTTTCCACATTCAGTCACTATCTAGGTCTGTGGATTCTGCCTCCTAAATATGTTATCCCCCTTCTCCAACCACACAGCTACTGCCCCCAGTTCAGGTCACCACTAGTTCTCTCCTGAGACGCAGCAATAGCCTTCTAACTGGTATGTATCCTTGACTCCTCACTTGTGCTTCTCCTCCATCCCCCTCACAGTTCGAATGAGGCTTCTAAAACAGATTCCAGCCCTGGCTGGTGTGGCTCAGTGGTTAGAGCATCGGCCAAGAGCACATACCTTGGTTGCAGGCTCCATCCCCAGGCCCAGGAGGGGCTCGAGTGGGAGGCAACCAATCAGTGTGTCTCTCTGACATTGATGTTTCTCACTCTCTTCTACTCTCTCTGAAAAGCAATGAAAAAAATATCCTGGGGTGAGGATTAAAAAAATAAAAATAAAATAAAACAGGTTCCATCTTGTCACTAACTTCCTGCTTAAATTCCTTCAACAGTTATCCATTGTCCAAAGGGCAAAGTCCAAACTTCTTGAGTTTTCCATCGTGGCTTCGCTTTGTCCATGCCTCATGTCTCATGATCCTGTGATCAGTAACACTGATGTAGTCCCACCTGTTCATTATTGCTTCTGTTGTTCACGCCTGAGGAGACTGGTCCAAAAAATATTGCTAAGACCAATGTCAAAGAGCTTACTGCCTATGTTTTCTTCTAGGATTTTTATTGTTTCAGGTCTTGTATTCAAGTCTTTCATCCACTTTGAATTTATTTTTGTATATGGTATAAGATAGTGGTCCAGCTTTATTCTTTTGCCATGGAGCTGTCCAGTTTTTCCAGCACTATTTATTGAAGAGACTGCCTTTTATTCATTGTATACTCTTGCCTCCTTTGTCATAGTTTAATTGACCATATATTTCTATTTGGTTTATTTCTATTCCATTGATCTATGTATCTGTTTTTGTGTCAGTACCACACTGTTTTGATTACTATACATATCTTTGTAGTAAGTTTAAAATCAAGAAGTCTGATACCTCCAGTTTTGTTCTTCTTTCTCATGGTTGCTTTGGCTATCATGTAGTCTCCTACAAATTTTAAGATTATTTGTTCTGGCTCTGTAAAAAACGCCGTTGGTATTTTGATCGGGATTGCATTGAATCTGTAGATTGCTTTCTGTAGAATGGACATTTCAACAGTATTAATTATTCCAGTTCATGAGCATGGTATACTTTTATATTTATTTGTGTTGTCTTCAATTTCTTTATCAGTGTCTTACAGTTTTCAGAGTACAGGTCTTTGACTGCCTTGGTTAAATTTAATCCTAGCTATTTTATTGTTTTTGAAAATAATGTAAATGGAATAGTCTTCTTAATTTCTCTTTCTGATAGCTTATTAGTGTATAGAAACACAAAATTGTTCCATAGATTAATTTTGTATCCTATAACTTTACTGAATTTATTTATTAGTTCTAATAGTTTTTTGGTGGAGTCTTTAGGGTTTCTTTATAAAATACCATGCCATCTGTAAATAGTGACAGTTTTACTTCTTTTCCAATTTGGATGCCTTTTATTTCTTTTCCTTGCCTAATTTTATATGGATAAGACTTCCAATACTAAGTTAAATAAAAGTGGTGAAAGTGGGCATCCTTGTCTTATTCGTGATCTTAGAGGAAAAGCTTCCAGCTTTTGATCATTGAGTATGATGTTGTGATACAGTTCCTCTACCACTACATTGTTAAGAGTTTTTAAAATTATAAATTAATGTAAATAATTTGAATTTTGCCAGATGCTTTTTCTTCATCTATTGATATGATCATATGAATTTTATTGTTCTGTTAATGTGTTGATTGATTTGCGGATGTTGGATCATCCTTGCATCCCTGGAATAAACCTACTCAATCATGATGTATGATCTTTTAATGTGTTTTTTAATTTGGTTTGCTAATATTTTGTTGAGAATTTTACATCTATGTTCATCAAGGATATTGGCCTGTAACTTTCTTTTTTTGTGGGGCCTCTGTCTGGTTTTGGTATCAGGGTATTGCTGGCCTCATAAAATGAGTTTGGAAGCATTTCTTCCCTCTTTTTTTTGGAATAATTTGAGAAGGATAGGTATTAACTCTTTTTTAAATCTTTGGTAGAATTCACATGTGAAGCCATCTGGTTCTGGACTTTTGTTTTTTTGGGGGCAGTGTTAAATTGCTGATTCAGTATTATTACTTGCAATCAGTCCATCCAGATTTTCAGTTTCTTCATGCTTTACCTTGGAAGGTTGTATGTTTTTAGGAATTTATGCATTTTTTCTAGGTTTGTCAATTCATTAGAGTATAATTGTTTATAGTATTCTATAGAGCCTTCACTCTTAACTACTCCTCACTCATTTATCTTTTGGTCCCCGCTCTTAAAGAACTTATGTTCTAGGGGGAAGTGAATGGTAGTAAGCAAGCAAATAATTAGGTGAGTCACAGCTTGTGCTAAGTGTTTTGTAGGAAATAAACAGGGAGTAAGTGGAGGTGGTTGGGCCAGGGGCTCTTCTACATAGAGTCATCAGAAAAGGCTTCCTTGAGGAGGTAATATTTGACCTGACATCTGAGGATAAGAAGGAGGCAAGACACATGCAGATTGTTCCAGGCAATGGGAAATTCTTTGCAGTGTTCCATCAAAGGCCTCCAGGAGGGAGTAAATGGGCATGTTCAGAGACCAGTAAAGCAGCCAGTGTGGCTGAGTGAGGGGAAACATGGGATGAAGTGAGGTCCAAAAGAGTCAGGACAGTTATGGAGTAGCTTGGTGGTGTTAGGAAAGTGTTTGGATTTTATTCTAAATGCAGTGGAAAACCATTAGATGATTTATTTTAGCAGGGAAATAATGTGATATAAATTAGATTTTTAAAAGCTTGCTCTGGCTGCTGTGTTGAGAATGGATTGTAGAGAAGTAAGAGTAGAAACAGGAATCCAGTTAGGCAGCTATTGTAAGCCAGGTATGCTCAACCAAAGTAAGGAGGTCTTGATGAGTTCGAAGGTATTTTGCAGGAGGAACACCAGATTCCATGAGATGGGCAGAGGGCTACTGGGGAACAGAGTGGAATGGTAGAAATGCAGAGTTTAGAGTTGATGCAGTGACGAGTGATGGGATATGGGCGGTGGTGGGAGCATGGGAGTGGACAGCTGAGGTGAAGTGGAGGAAAAGATCACTGGGGGTAAGGAGATTAAGGAACTAAGAAATCCTGATAGTGGATGGGTCACCTCATGGATGTCAGAGCTACTGGAGCTGATGTTAGGAGAGAGAGAGAGAGAGAGAGAGAGAGAGAGAGAGAGAGAGAGTGTGTGTGTGTGTGTGTGTGTGTGTGTGTGTGTGTGTTGGGGGGAGGTAGATTACAGGACAGGGGTGAACAGAAGACAGTAAGCCAGACGCAAGATTTTAGCAACTGGGGAAGCAACCATTAAGGCAGCAGAGACAATGAAAAGGAGGGGTGGTGTAGACAGAGGCGTGAACTTCCAAGGAGCTGAAGAATCATTTAGAAATGTTCCAGCTGGGGGTGGGGAGGACTCAACCCCACCTTCTGGCCCCAAGGAATGTGGAATATGAGACAAAACCCACTCTGTACTTGAGAGGACTGCAGGGGAAACTAGGTCACAAATAAGTTAATATTTGTGAAGCACTTAGAGTCATGCCTGGCACAGACTGTTTGTTAAATAAATAAAATTAATTAGTTCAGATCTAGAGGTATAGAGAACATTAACAGAAAAGACTGAGGATATTGGAAAGTTTGCACCATGCAGACATTCCCTCCACAAATTCATGGTCTCCACACATGCTACTGGCAGTCTGTAAGCTTCCCCTCCACCCTTCAGTGACTAATCCTAGCCCTTTGGTTCTCCTGAATCCTCCCTCCTTCACTCTCAGCAGCTAACCTTGCCTGAGACAAGTTAAACACAGTCTCTCTGACTTTGCCCCTGTGCTCAAGTACATCCATCCGTCTCTCTCTTCCCTCCTCCAGTCAGAGGATGTGGTCCATTCCTCTTCTTCAGACCAATCTGAGCCTCTTCCCCATCCCTAGACCTGGCCCCACGTCTTCTGGTCTCTTCCACCTCTCCTTCTCTACTGGCTCCTCAACTTATAAACATGCTCAAGGCGCCCATCACAAACAAATGAGAACTGTTTGTGCCTTTGTCCCCCCTAAGTATCATTCATGCCTCAACCCCTTTCTTACTCAGACTTCCAACCTCCTGTTCGCTCTTCAACTGGCAGCAGTCAAGGTTTTCTTCCCCTACCACTCTGATCTCTCTGTTTTCCTTTCAGACAAAAGTACTCTCACATTGGCCAGATTGGATGGGCATTTCCCAGTCCTTAGCGTTCCCTGACTCCTCCGCTGCTGCAGACACCGATGACTACTCATTCCCTCCCTCTAGAATTGTGCTGCTCACTTTGCTGTTCTGACACTGTCTTTCCACCGTCCCTCTGCCCATTGCTCTTTGCTCCCCTCGTTCAGTATTTGCTGGGTGCTCTGTCCTGCTGTTATCACTGCCTACCCCTTCTTGGCTGATTGCACCCTCTCCCATGGCTACAGAGGCCATCGAAGTGTTGATGGCATGCTCATCTATATCTAGCTGTACTTCTTAAATACTTCTCAGATTTGTTCCACCTTAGCCTCCATTGCTACTGCCTAAATCCAGGTCTTCTCATCTCTTGCCTAAACTATTGCAAGAGTATTTTGGTTAAGCACATGCTTTGCCTTGTATTAGGATCCAGGCTCCAGTGCTCACTAGCTTCGTTACCTTGGACTACTTACCTTTTCTGAGTCTGTTTATATAAACAAAGTGTAAAGTATAGTGCCTGACACATAGTGCTTAATAAATGGTCACTGGATGATGATGATGATGATACTACCACCCTTTGTCTGCCATCTTGTCACATTCACAGTCACCCTCCACCGAGAGGCAGTGAGGAGGAGCTTGATAAAATGTAAACCCGGCTGTCCAGTGCTCCAGTGGCTCCCTTTTGCTGTTGCAATGACTTCTGAGCTCCTTGGTGTGGCCCACGAGACCCTCCATAAACTGGCCCCTGTCTCTCTCTAGACTCCTGCTACCATTCCTTGTATTGATTTGGTCTCTAGCCATATTGAGCTGTTTATAATTCCCTACCCACACTATGCTGTTTCTGGATGCCGTCTGCGTCTGGAACACCCTTCCTCCTCTCCCTGTACCTTCCTTTGGTCAGACTACCATTATTCATCCGTGAAGATTTAGCTTACATCACCTCCTCTAAAGCCTTTCCTGGATTCCCTCTCCACCCACCCTGGGCCAGATGTCCCTCTGTGCATTTTCTTATCAGTGCAGTCTACTGTATTCCCTTTATTAATGATAAATAATAGCCTACAATATGTAGCATTCTCTGTGAGTTAGGCAAATACTCATATCCTATAACATTTAGTGCTCTCTGTGAGTTAGGCATTTTACATTTAATCTTCCAGCACCCTATGAAGTCTGTACTATCCCCATCTTACAAAGGAAGAATCCTTGGCGCATAAAAGTTAAGTAACTTGTCAGGGGTCACAGTTTAATAAGTGACTGGTCTGGGAATTGAACCCAGGCAGCCTAGCTCCAGTATCCATACCCTTAATTATTACACTGTTTACTTCTATGAACTCTCTATTTCAGTACTTCTGTGAACACTCCTCGGTAGACTGGAAATAGTTTAGAGGTGTGCATTGTGCTTCATCTCTCTATCCCTAGAGCTTGGCACAAATTCGACAAGAGTAGGCAGTCAGTAAATGTTTAATGAGTTAATAAAGTCCGGGCTAGTTGCACATTTTTCTGTGAGAAAGGTTTGTAAACACCTGTGAAAGGTGAACCTGTGTTTGTGTACACGGTGAGGAATGCGGGTATGTCAGCTGTTCTGAGAGAGGTCAGGGATGTGCTTCTACTCAGTCCTGAGAGATGAGGCCTTTTATATCTGCTGGCCGGACAAGATGTGTGCGCCAACCAGAGGGGTTTCCAAATGAAGTGTAAGGGCAGCCCTGTGAGGAGAGGGATCAGCACCCACGGAAAGTGTGAGCTGTGCACTGAGCTGCTCCACCCCCTCCTTTCCTCCCTGGCCAGATGCCTCCAGAACTATATCCCTGCCCAGAGCCTGACGCTGTCCTGCCCCGTGTGTCGGCAGACGTCCATTCTCCCCGAGCAGGGCGTCTCCGCGCTGCAGAATAACTTCTTCATCAGCAGCCTTATGGAGGCGATGCAGCAGGCACCCGATGGGGCCCACGACCCCGAGGACCCCCACCCCCTCAGCGCAGTGGCTGGCCGCCCCCTCTCCTGCCCCAACCATGAAGGCAAGGTGGGCCCAAGCAGGCCCAGTGAGGCCAG